>NW_020868616.1:238672-241172 GCF_003789085.1 Penaeus vannamei | reverse complement strand
GGATGAGAGAAAAAGGGAGGGAGGGGAAGGGGAGAGGGAGAGGAGGGAGGAAGGGGAGAGGGAGGAAGGGAGGGAGGAGTATGCTAGCCTCACCTAAGCCTGAAACACTTTGGTTCCCCATGTAAATTCGTATAAAGGAATCTATCATTATTATTCTCTTTTTCTTCTCCTCCCTATTCTCTCTTCTTTTTCTATTCCTTTTCTTTATCCTTTGTTCTCTTTCTTCTCTTCCCTCTTTGATCTTTCTCTCGTCTTTCCATCCACCTCTTTCCCTCTGCTTCCTCTGTGTCTCCTCCTTATCTCTCCTTCTCTCTCTACCTCCTTCACCCTCTTCCTACTCTTTTCTTTCCTTCTATCTTTTTTTCGCTTCTCTCCCTCTACCTTCTCTCCTTCTCTCCTTTCTCTCTCTCTCCCTTCTCCCCTCTTCTTTCTCTTCTCCTCTCTCCTTCTCCCCTTCTTCCTCTCCTCTTCTCTCTCTCCTTCTTCCCCTTCCTTTCCTCTCCTCTTCTCTCTCTCTCCTTCCCTCTCATCAATCTACCCATTTCAACGCCCTCCCCTCTCTCTCTCTCTCTCTCTCTCCTCTCTCTCTCTCTCTCTCTCTCTCTCTCTCTCTCTCTCTCTCTCTTCTCTCTCTCTCTCTCTCTCCTCTCTCTCGTCTCTCTCTTTCCCCTCTTCCCCCTCTTCCCCCTCTCCCCCCTCACCCCTCACCCCACCCCGTCACCCCTCACCCCTCACCCTCACCCTCACCCCTCTTCACCCCTCACCCCTCACCCCTCACCCTCCCCCCCTCCCCGCCCCCCACTTCCCTCCTTCAACTCCACAATCGGTCCTTATTAAGAACCCCACGTACTCGGCATTCCACCAAGAATGAAGGGACGGATAGGAAAAGGGAGAGAGAGAGAGAAGGAGGAGAGAAGGAGGAGAGAGAGGAGAGAAGAGGAGGGAGGGGGGAAGAGAGGGAGGAAGAGGGAAGGAGGGAGAAGGGAGAGAGGAGGGAGGGAGGGAGGGAGGGGGAGGGAGAGAGAAGAGAGAGAAAGAGAGGAAAGAGAAGGAGGGAGAGAGAGAGAGAGAGAAGGAGGAGAGAGAGAGAAAGAGAGAGGAAGAAGAGAGAAGGAGAGAGAGAGAGAGAGAGGAGAAGAAAGAGAAGAGAAAGAGAGAGAGAGAGAGTGAAAAAGAAAGAAGAGACAGAAGACAGACAGAAACAGACAGACAAACAGAGAAAGAGAAGAAGTACTGTCCCTAGTCATAATAAAAGGGGAATGGAGGGGAGAGGGAAGAGGGAGGAGGGAGGAGGGGGGGAAGAGTGTGAGAGGCCAAATTCCTTACAAGGACTTAACTCCCGCGCATCCCTTCTGTCTCTCTCCTTCTCTCTCTTTCTATATATTTGGGTGTGTATATAGACAGATAGATAGATACGTAGGTACAAAGACAGACAGATAGGTAGGTAGAGCGATAGATAGATAGAGAGAGAAATAGGTAGATAGGTACATTGATAGAAACACGCACACACACAAACAACACACCACACACACACACACAACACACACACACACACACACACACACACACAACACACACACACACACACACACACACACACACACACACACACACACACACACAACACACACACACACACACACACACACACACACCACACAACACACACACACACACATATCAACATATCATATCTATATATATATATATATATATATATATATATATATATATATATATATATATATTATATATATATATATATATTACATAAACACCCAAAAAATAAATAATAAAATAAATAAATAAAAAAATCACACAAATTAAATACCCAAGTGAATTAGCAATTATCATAAGTGGTCGAAGGACACTTGTAGACAGATCCTCCGCATTGCGTTTCGGGGGAGGGGGGGCGGGGGGGGAGGGGGGAGAGGGCATGACGTACGCAAGGTTTCATGTAGGCCTATGCGAAGGGCGTATGGCCTATTTACACGGGTTTTAGGGGCGTGAGGGTTGGTAGTGGTCCTTGGTGTGTGTGGGCGTGTATGAAGTTTTTTTTTTTTCTTTGTTTTTATCTTTTTTGGTTTATTTGTTTTTTTTTCTTGTCTTTGTTGGTTTAATTATCTATTTGGATGTCTGGTGAATAGGCCTATCTATCTATCTATTCGTCTGTCTGTGTTTTTCTGTCTAATCTATTCATTCATAAGTTTAGTTTGTTTATGTCTATATTTTTTAGCTTTATTAATTTATTCATTTATCTATATGTTTTCTACTTACTTTATTGAGAGAGAGAGAGAGAGAGAGAAGAGGAGAGAGAGAGAGAGAGAGAGAGAGAAGAGAGAAGAGAGAGAGAGTGAGAGAAGAGAAGAGAGAGAGAGAGAGAGAGAGAGAGAGAGAGAGAGAGAGGGAGAGGAGAGTCAGACAGAAATAGACAGGCAGACAGACTGAAAAAGAGAGAGATAGAGAGGTAAGAAGAAAACAGATAGATAAATAAACAGAT
>NW_020868616.1:223672-231172 GCF_003789085.1 Penaeus vannamei | reverse complement strand
GCCACGGCATTCGACATAAACACAGCACACACCGCATCCACACGCACCACGGGCATTCCGACATAAACACCACACACGCATCCACACGCACACAGGCATTCCGACATAAACACCACACACGCATCCACACGCACACGGGCATTCCGACATAAACACCAAACAACACAGCATCCCACACGCAACAGGCATTCGACATAAAACACCACACACGCATCCACAAGCACACAAACGGGCATTCCGACATAAACACCACACACGCATCCACACGCACACGGGCATTCCGACATAAACACCACACACGCATCCACACGCACACAGGCATTCCGACATAAACACCACACCACGCATCCACACAGCAACGGGCATTCCACATAAACACCACACACGCATCCACACGCACACAGGCATTCCGACATAAACACCACACACGCACACAATCCACACGCACACGGCATTCCGACATAAACACCGACACACCCGCATCCACACGCACACACGGCATTCCGACATAAACACCAACACACGCATCCACACGCACACGGGCAATTCCGACATAAACACACACACGCATCCACACCACACACGGCATTCCGACATAAACACCACACACACGCATCCACACGCACACAGGCATTCCGACATAAACACCACACACGCATCCACACGCACACGGGCATTCCGACATAAACACCACACACGCATCCACACGCACACGGGCATTCCGACATATCCAACACCACACACGCATCCAACACGCACACGGGCATTCCGACAATAAACACCACACACCAATCCACATCGCACACAGCAATCCCGACATAAACACCACACACGCATCCACACGCACACGGGCATTCCGACATAAACACCACACACGCATCCACACGCACACGGGCATTCCGACATAAACACCACACACGCAATCCACAACATACAGGCATTCCGACATAAACACCACACACGCATCCACAGCACACACGGCATTCCGACACACGCACACAAGCACACGGGCATTCCGACATAAACACCACACACGCATCCACACGCACCAGGCATTCCGACATAAACACCACACACGCATTCCACACGCACACGCACACATTCCGACATAAACACCACACACGCATCCATCACGCACACGGGCATTCCGACATAACCACCACACACGCACCACACGCACACGGGCATGACATCACCACAACGCATCCACACGCACACGGGCATTCGACATAAACACCACACACGGCATCCGACATAAACACACACACGCAATCCACACGACACGGGCATTCCGACATAAACACCACACACGCATCCACACGCACACAGGCATTCCGACATAAACACCACACACGCAACACGCACAACGGCATCCGACTGCATTCGGACATTCCAACGCATGAGAGCACACGGGCATTCCGACATAAACACCACACACGCATCCACTTCGACATAAACACCACACACGCATACACAGGCATCCGACATAAACACTCACCACACGCATCCACAAGCACACAGGCATAGAATACGGCATTCCACATGTGGATTCCGATGAGCCAAAGACACTCATAAATGACTTTTATCAGTTCTCTTATCTGCCAACGAGTGTCTATCGAACCATGATTCCTTCTAGGCAGACATTCTTATCTCTGGCTTCGGGAAAGACAGTCGAGAGTTGATGATAAGATAAGATAGGGAGCTAAAGATAGGAAGATACAGATAGACGGTGGTAGAATGTTGATAATGCGAGAGGGAGGGGGAGGGACATGGAGGAATGGGAAGAGGGATAGGAGAAGGGAGAAGAGGGAATGAAGAGGGTAGGTGGGAGAGGGACGTGGAGGAATGGGAAGAGGGATAGGTGGGAGAGGGACGTGGAGGAATGGGAAGAGGGATAGGTGGAGGGAGAAGACGAGGAATGGGAAGAGGGATAGGTGGGAGAGGGACATGGAGGAATGGGAAGAGGGGTAGGTGGGAGAGGGAATGGGAATGGGAAGAGGGGTAGGTGGGAGAGACATGGAGAATGGGAAGAGGGAGGTGGGAAGGGACATGGAGGAATGGGGAGAGGGACATGGAGGAATGGGAAGAGGGGTAGGTGGGAGAGGGACATGGAGGAATGGGAAGAGGGATAGGTGGGAGAGGGACATGGAGGAATGGGGAGAGGGACATGGAGGAATGGGAAGAGGGGTAGGTGGGAGAGGGACATGGAGGAATGGGAAGAGGGATAGGTGGGAAGGGACATGGAGAATGGGGAGAGGGACATGGAGAATGGGAAGAGGTAGGTGGGAGAGGGACATGGAGGAATGGGAAGAGGGATAGGTGGGAGAGGGACATGGAGGAATGGGGAGGGAGGGGACATGGAGGAATGGGAAGCAGAGGGATAGGTGGGAGAGGGACATGGGAATGGGAAGAGGATAGGTGGGAGAGGACATGGAGGAATGGAAGAGGGGTAGGTGGGAGAGGGACATGGAGGAATGGGAGAGGGATAGGTGGAGAGGGCGTGGAGGAATGGGAAGAGGGATAGGTGGGAGAGGGAGATGGAGGAATGGGATGAGGGATAGGTGGGAGAGGGACGTGGAGGAATGAAGAGGATAGGTGGGAGAGGACATGGAGAAATGGGAAGAGAGATGGAGGAAGGAGAAAAGGAGGAATGGGAAGAGGATAGGTGGGAGAGGGACATGGAGGAATGGAAGAGGATAGGTGGAGAGGGACATGGAGGAATGGGGAGAGGGATAGGTGGGAGAGGGACGTGGAGGAATGGGAAGAGGGATAGGTGGGAGAAAAGGAGGAGAGAAGGGGAGAGGAGGGGATGGAATGGGAAGAGGGAGATATGAGAGATATGGAGAAAGAAGAGGAGGAGAAGAGAGGATAAGATGATTGAGGGAGATATAAGAGGAAAAGGGGGAAGAGGAATGGATTAAAGAATAGAGGAATAGGGGAGGGACAAGAGGAGAAAGAATTGGAGGAAAAAAGGAGATGTGGAGAAAAAAGGGAGGGAAAAATAGCAGTTAGAAGAGGGATAAGAATTAAAAGGACAAGAATAATAACAAGAACAACAAGAAAAAGAAAAACAAGATCTTTATCAGCAACAAAACAACAACAACAACTTCGACAAAAACAGCAATAATAACAAGACCAACTACAGTAACAATAACAAAAATAACAGCAACAACAACAACAAAATAACAGCAACAACAACACCACACCACACCACACCACCCACCTCAACAACAACAACTACACCACCAACACAACAACTACACCAACAACACCACCACAGCAACAACACCACCACAACCACCAACCAACACCACACCACCACACCAACACCAACACCACCACCACAACCACCACCACCACCTCCAACAACAACAACAAAACACCACCTCCAACACCACCACCACCACCACCACCACCAACACCACCACCACCAACCACCAACACCACCACCACAACCACCACCACACCTCCAACAACAACACACATCCACACCAACCACCTCCAGGACACCACAACCAAACCAACCACCTCCAACAACCACAACACCACCACACACACCACCACAACACCAACACCACACCACCACCACCTCCAACAACAACAACAACAACACACCACCACCACCTCAACACAACACCACACCACCACCACACCACCACCAACCTCCAACAACAACAACAACAACTACACCACCACCACTCCAACAACACCACCACCACCACCAACACCACCACCACCTCCAACAACAACAACACCACCACCACCAACAACAACAACAACAGAAAAACAGCCGCGAGTCTCCCAGCGTAGGTCGCAAGGCACCGGGCGAGCACAGAGGTCAGGTGACCCCGGTGACAGCTGATCGCTACCCAACCCTTCCGTGCTTGGCTCTCGTGGGTGGGTTTGGGGTGGAGGAGGGAGAGGGGGAGAAGGATGGGGTAGGGGGAGAGGGAGAGGGGGGAGGGGAGAGGGGAGGGAGGGAGGAAAGGGGAGGGGGAGGGAGGAGGTCTTGAAGAGGGGGGAGGGGGGAGGGAGAGGGGAGAGGAGGGGAGGTAGGGGAGGGAAGGGGGGGGAGGTAGGGTAGGGGAGAGAGAGAGGGGGAGGGTCTTGAGAGTGGGGAGAGGTGGGAGAGGGAAGGGGGAGAGAGGGCATGGAAGGGAGAGGGGGTAGGGGAGGGGGGGGAAGGGGAGAGGGGAGGGGTGAGGGGAAGAGGTCTTGAAGGAGGGGAAGGGGGGGGAGGGGAAGGGAGAGGGAGGTTAGAGGGGAGGGGAAGGGGGGTGTAGGGAGGGGGAGAGTGTAGGAGCCGAGAGAGGGAGGGAGAGGAGAGGAGAGAAACCGAAAGATCAGGGTTTTGGGAGCAGAAGGGAGGCGAGGTTTGAGAGCCGAGAGACAGGCTGGTTGGGGAGTCGAGAGAGAGGGAGGGGGAGGGGGAAGGAGCCGAAGGGGGGAGGGGAATTAAATGCCGAAAGGAGGCGGGAGTGGGAACCGAGAGGGGTGGGAGGGGGTATAGAGCCGAGAGAGGGGGGGTTGAGCCGAGGGGGGAGGGGGGGTTGAGCCGAGAGAGGGGGGGAGGAGGATCTGAGGGGGGTGGAGGTTAGCATCCCAAGGGGTAGGGGGTATGGAGCCCGAGATGAGGGGGGGAGGAGAGGTGTCTACGAGCCATAAAAGTAGTACGCAAATTTGTAAAAAAAGGAAAAAAACCAAGGGGAGGGAAAGATGAAAGAACAAAAGAAAGGGAGAGAGAGAACATCGACTAACGGAAGAGGGAATAGGGGGAAATGGTGAGGAAGGAAATAAGAAGGGAAAAGAGGAAAAGAGGACGATGTAAGGATGGAAAGGGAAGAACGGAGAGAGAAGTGATGGAAAAGAATATGGAAAAACGAAAAGAAGATGAAGCGAGAGAAACAGTGGAAAAAACGGAGAGACGGAGGAAATGAAGAAGAGAATATAGAAGAGAAGAGATGAGAAAAGGAGAAAAGGAAAGGAAAAACGAGAAGAATTCGAGAAGGAAAGAAGAAAATGAGAATTAGAAGAAAAACGAGAAAAGGAGAAAAGAAAAAACCGAGAAGAATTCGAGGAAGGAAAGAAGAAGAGAAGAAGGGAAAAGGGAAGAAGGAAAAAAAAGAATGAAAAGAGAAAAAAAAAAAGAAGGACAAGAGAAAGTTAGGGCCTCCGCGTCGTCCGATTTGGTTCCTCGATTTCCCCTACAAAGAGAAGAGAATGAAAGAAGAATGAAGAGAGAGAAGAAATGGCGTTCGGCTAAGGTTTAGTGCGCTGCTTTGCCTCGATTTTTCTCTCTTTTCGCGCTTTTTTCTTGTGAAGTTTTCATTTTCAAAAGAAAGCAGTTTTTATGACTTCGTATTGACTCTTCCTTTTTTTCTTGTATAGAATTCTTTTCTTCCTTTCTCTCGCTCTCGCTCTCCTCTTAATTCTTCGATTCTGTTAACATTATCCTGATTGTTTGACTTTATTAGACACTGATTTTTCAAGACTGTCGAGTAATCTACATCTTATTGTTTATTAGACACTGATTTTTCAAGACTCATTTCTTTGTTTTAATGAAGTTTAGTCCAAATTTTGTTTTCTTGAGTTCTCAGTCTCAGGTTAATAGTAGACTTGTATCCATAATTTTATCGTAATATGTAGAAGAAATATATAAAGATGTGGAAAATAATTCGTTTATGGGGTTAATGAGATGCAAAAGAAATTACTCATTAGAATTTTAAAATGATGATAGTAATAATAAAGTAAAAAGAATTTTTTGAAAGTTATAACCGATTTTTCGTCTCTTCCCGGGCCCACACTTTCACCTAAAATCCACCGTAAGTGTGATAAATAGTCATAGGACAAACTTTTTCTTTATTTATTTATTTTTCTTTTTTTCTTTTTTGATCGTCTTCATAAGCGAAAAAAATTAAAATCATTTACTGGTATTTTTCATAAGCTCTTTTACATTCAATTTATCCAAACAATATACGTATAAAATTTTATTCCTCTACCTTTATATACTTGCATTTTTATGTTATCTATTTTAGAAAAAAATACATTAAAACAAAAATCCTCTACTTTTATATACTTGCATTTTTATGTTATCTATTAAAAAATAAATAAAATAAAAAAAAAAACATATTTACAATAGCATATAATATTTTTTCTATATTCCCCCCCCCCCCATCAGGATTCAAAAGTTTGCAATACATCTAACTGTCAGATGTATTCATGCAGCGTGGGTCGTATGAGCGACTGTGCATGATTTTCTCTCTCTCTCTCTCTCTCTCTCTCTCTCTCTCTCTCTCTCTCTCTCTCTCTCTCTCTCTCTCTCTCTCTCTCTCTCTCTCTCTTTCTTTCTTTCTTTCTTTCTTTCTTTCTTTCTCTCTCTCTCTCTCTCTCTATCTCTCTCTCTCTCTTTCTTTCTTTCTTTCTTTCTCTCTCCTTCTCTCTCCTTCTCTCTCTCTCTCTCCTCTCTCTCTCTCTCTCTCTCTCTCTCTCTCTCTCTCTCTCTCTCTCTCTCTCTCTCTCTCTCTCTCTCTCTCTCTCTCTCCCTCTCTTCTCTCTCTCTCTCTCTCTCTCTCTCATTCCTTTGTTTTTTCTCAAAAGTTTTTTTCTATTGGTATTCTGTTCTCTCTTCAGCATGCATCGTTCAGCTGTTGTCTCCTTCCACATTAATAATAGGCTAAACTGTGTCTTCTTTTGGAATGTAGGATTTGTCTGTCTGTCTGTGTGTCTGTTTGGTTGTCTGGTTGTCTCTCTCTCTCTTTGTCTGTCTGTCTCTCTCTCTCTCTCTTTGTCTGTCTGTCTCTCTCTCTCTCTCTTTGTCTGTCTGTCTGTCTCTCTCTCTCTCTCTTTGTCTGTCTTTTATCTATTGTCTCTCTTTCTCTCTCTTTCTCTTCTCTCTTTTTCTGTCTGTCTGTCCGTACTCTCTCTCTTCTCTCTCTCTCTCTCTCTCTCTCTCTCTCTCTCTCTCTCTCTCTCTCTCTCTCTCTCTCTCTCTCTCTCTCTCTCTCTCTCCTCTCCCTCTCTCTCTCTCTCTCTCTCTCTCTCTCTCTCTCTCTCTCCTCTCTCTCTCTTTCTATCTATCTCTATCTATCTATCTATCTCTATCTGTTCATCTATCTACCCTAGTGTATATAGTCAAATATGTAGATTACTCGGCACATCGCCTATATCCTGTGAAACCACCTCTCTCCTTATCTCTCTTCTCACAACTATGCTGTATCGGTTGTCCTTACACGCATCTCATTACACCATCATCCTACCACATATCTACTCATTTAGCGGACTCATCAACGACTAAACACACACACACACTCCACCACATACACTACGATCCACAGCGCGAATCAACCAAGAAAAAGAACAAAAACACAAAACACAACGACACACAACACACACACACACACACGAGACATAAACAAACAACACACCAAACAGTACAAATCACAACACCACCATACAGAGCACAACAACACTCAAAAAATAAAATAAATTAATAAGAAAAAA
>NW_020868616.1:178615-221031 GCF_003789085.1 Penaeus vannamei | reverse complement strand
TATATATATATATATATATAGCGAGAGAGAGAGAGAGTAAGAAACAATTAGAAAACGAAAAATAAAATCAACAAAGAGAAAGAAAAGATCAAACAAACAAGCAATCAAGAAAAGGCCTTAAGGCGCTTCAACCCAAAGCCCAAAACAATAAAATCAACAAATCCATTCCATTAATCCATCTAATTGCAATCAAACTCCTTACTCTTTTTGCTGTCTCCCATGGCACTCCCTCCGGTTATCTCTTCGGATGCCAAACGATGCCACAGTGCGACGCCCCTCTCATCAGGCGGACCCCAGTGGCACCCTTCTACCTTCTACTTCCACGATGCCACAGGTAGTTGCGACAGTGCCAGCGCATGCAGGACTGCTTCTGCATTATCTCCGCGGCTGGCTCGGCGATAGGGTATAAAAAATCCCAATCTAATCAGAAGTGTTTGTTGCATCGCGCGTGTGTTCTCATTTGAGTCTGTTATCTCGCGTGTGTTATCTGCACAGTGGCTCCTGATAACGTTGGGGCTTTGGTCGGGCACTTGGCACGTCGGCAGGACTGGGTCATGGATGCAGGGAAAGGCGGTGAGTGCAAGGTAAGTGCAACGGGTGTGTGCGTTCTTATGGGGTCTTTTGCGTACATGTGTATGTATCTACATCTATATCTATATCTATAGCTATTTATATCTATATGTATATCTATAGCTATTTATATCTATATGTATATATATGTATCTATATCTATATCTATCTATATCTATCTATCTATATCTCTTCTTTTTCTTTTCCTCTCATTTTCCTTCTTTATCCCTCCTGTACGTCACTACTGCCCAAAACGCTCACCCACGTCCTGCACGTGAACGAAGCACTCCCGTCTCTGCAACGCATTCGGACGAGTAATCCCGCAGGAGATGGAAATAACACCGACTTAGGACGAATCTTTCCTTTCTTTCCCGCGCGTTAATCCCGCAATATTATGGCGTCCCTCCTTCTGTTGGCCTCCTCCGTCACCCGCCCGTCTTGGCCTCTCTTTTTCCTCTTCAAAGTCCGCCGCCAAAGCCGCTCCATTCGCTGCCTGTCTGACGGCGACGCTGAAGGGCTTCCTTCTCCTGAGGCGCTGGGACGGCGGTTCCTATGCGCCTCTTTCTTTCTCTCTCTCTCAATCTCTTTCTCTTTCTCTCGTAATAACTTCGTATAGCATACATTATACGAAGTTATACGAAGAGAGAGAGAGAAAGAGAGAGAGAGAGAGATAGAGAGAACGGGAGAGAGAGAGAGAGAGAGATAGAGAGAGAGAGAAAGAAAGAGGCGCATAGGAACCGCCGCCCCAGCGCCTCAGGAGAAGGAAGCCCTTCAGCGTCGCCGTCAGACAGGCAGCGAATGGAGCGGCTTTGGCGGCGGACTTTGAAGAGGAAAAAGAGAGGCCAAGACGGGCGGGTGACGGAGGAGGCCAACAGAAGGAGGGACGCCATGATATTGCGGGATTAACGCGCGGGAAAGAAAGGAAAGATTCGTCCTAAGTCGGTGTTATTTCCATCTCCTGCGGGATTACTCGTCCGAATGCGTTGCAGAGACGGGAGTGCTTCGTTCGCGTGCAGGACTTGTATAACTTCGTATAATGTATGCTATACGAAGTTATTACGGTTTTCTCTTTCTCTCTCTCTCCCTTTCTCTCTATCTCTATCTTTCTCTCTCTCTCTCTCTCTGTCTCTCTCTCTCTCTCTCTGCCTTTCTCGCTATCTCTCTCTCTATCTCTTTCTCTTTCTCTCACTCCCTTTCTCTCTCTCACTCTCTCTCTCTCTCTCTCACCCTTTCTCTCTATCTCTCTCCCTTTCTCTCTCTCTCACTCCCTTTCTCTCTCTCTCACTCCCTTTCTCTCTCTCTTTCTCTCTATCTCTCTCTAAATCTCTTTCTCTCTCTCTCGCTCCCTTTCTCTCTCTCTCTTTCTCCATCTCTTTCTCTCTCTCTCCCTTTCTCTTTATCTCTCTCTCTCTCTCTCACCCTTTCTCTCTATCTCTCACTCTCTTTCTCTCTCTCTCTATCTCTCTCTCTCTCTCTCACCCTTTCTCTCTATCTCTCCCTCAATCTCTTTCTCTCTCTCCCTTTCTCTTTATCTCTCTCTCTATCTCTTTCTCTCTCTCTCCCTTTCTCTTTCTCTCTCTCTTTCTCTCTCGCTCTCAAGATAGTATATACACATACACATACACATATACTATTATGCATACTTATATATACACAGATGCATATATATACACGTGCATGTACAAACATACAGATATACATATACGTGGTCATATACACATTTATACGCGCACACACACACACGCGCATGCAAACACGTACACGCCCGCACACACATACACTCTGTTCCTATTGATACTTTTAGGTTAATCATTATTGCCTATTCTCTCTTTCTTTACATCATTCCCAGCCGCCTTCTCTCTCTCTCCTTTNCTTCTTTCATCTCTCTCTCTTCCTCCTCCTCACCTCCTTTCTCGCTCTCTCCTCTCTCTCTCTCTACATCTGCTTCCCTCTCTCTCTCTCTTCTCTCTTCTTCTCTCTTCTCTCCTCTCTCTCTCTCTCTCTCTCCTCTCTCTCTCTCCCTGCTCTCTCTCCTCTCTCTTTCTCTCTCTCTTTCTCTCTCTCTCTCTCTCTCTCTCTCTCCTCTCTCATCTCATCCTCTCTCTCTCTCTCTCTCTCTCTCTCTCCCTCCACTCTGCCTCTCTCTCTCCTCTCTGCGTGCTCTCTCTCAGTGCTCTCTCTGCGATGCTCTCTCTTTCCTACCCACTGCCTTTCTCTAGCACCCCTTACAGTCTGTCTTATCCTTCCCAGAGGATCGAGTAGATTACGACTCTCCGTAGACGTACTATCACGAGTGAGTCTCATCCTCTCTCTGCGAGAGTCTCGAGTACTCTCTCTCTCTCGTCTCTCTCTCTCTGCGTCTTCTCTCTCTCTCTCGCTCTCTCTCTCTCTCTCTCTCTCTCTCTCTCTCTCTCTCTCTCTCCTCTCTCTTCTCTCTTCTCTCTCTTCTCTCTTCTCCTCTTTTCTCTCTTTCTCTTCTTTCTCTCTTTCTCCTGCTCTCTCTCTCTCTCACTGTCTCTACCTCTCTCTCTCTCCTCTCTCTCTCTCTCTCCTCCTCTCCTTCTCTCTTCTCTCTCCTCTCTCTCTCTCTCTCTCTCTTTTTCTCTTTCTCTCTTTCTCTCTTCTCTCTCTCTCTCTCTCTCTCTCTCTCTCCTCTCTTCTCTCTCTCTCTTTCTTTCGTTGTTGGTTTTTTACAAATATAGCAGCGGTTTTTCTCAGATATTTGATGGACAGATTATTGTTTGCGATGGCTATCAGTAGGGATAATAGTCATTGGCAATTAAATTACTCAACATTTGCCCTCTCATTACCACCTATTTTTTTTCTTTACCATGTCCTGTTGCTTTCCTACCCTTTTTCTTCCCCTAATTCTTTCACTCCCCTACCTCACACTGTCTCCTCTTCCCCTCTGCAACACTTTTTTTCTGAACAAAGGCTTATTTCATTTATGGGCAGTGTATGAGAGTAGGCAGGCTGCTTATGAATGTGCAGTAAAACAAGATTTGGTGAGAAGGTTTTATTAGTACATTTAAGGGTATTTGTGAATGCTTGTGTAATACTTTTGTTCAGCCCTCATTCCTCGCATCTTCCCACCAGCTCTGCCAGCTTTTCCAAATAGAATGCAAAGGAATCTTATTGCAGGAATACTCATAGCATACTTGCAAGTAGGGTATTTCCCACTTATATAGGAGAGTGTTAGGATAATTGGCACACCTGCTTGAAACTAGTCATAGCTCCAATGCAGTTATATAACTCTGGAAAAGGTGCTGTTAATGGCATACTGAGAGGAACTGTTAATTTAGTTTGTTGGGTGTAAAGCATTACTGCCTCTCTCTCATTCATCTTTCTCTTTCTGTCCCTCTTCTAAGCCATTTCCTTCCCCCTCAGGGTCAGATGCTGGAGAGATGTGACATCAGGTAGGCCCTACACATGGCTGACCCAGTGTGGGCTTAGGCTGAGTGTCTGTGAGGGACAGAGAATGTGCTATGGAGGCCTATGTCATGTCTCCTGATTTTCACAGAGTCCATAGTCGTAAGCAAGAGTCGTGCGATCTGTTGCATAGCAAGTTAGGAAACAAGGGGTTGGCTGGATGTTGTAGGCTGCAGGATAACAACTAGGTGACAGTTACTCTTTACCACCAAGAGCTGGTGCCCTCAGTTATGTAGAAGAGGAATTGAAGATCAAGCAAAAGCACTCGGGAAATGGTGTGTGCTGCAGGACTTACAGCTAACATGATGGGAGTTCAAGAGTAATGGGATCATAGATTGCTTTCATGTGCAGATAAATGTATTAGATGCATATGTGTATTGGAGAATTAATTTGAAGTGTGTGAAGGGTACATTTATTAGCACAAGCATAGGCATGTTTTCTTTTTTTCTCTATTCTTCTTCTTTTCTTTTTCTTGTGAAGGGTAGGATGATGAAGGTGCATAATTATATTGGCTATTCATTGCAATTAGGGACATAGAAAAGAATACCCTGGGTATGAGTTTGATGCACCAACTCCTCAACTATCATGTCTATTTCATTGTGCACCTACAACCATTAGCAGTATTGTGATAGCAAATAGAGAATAAATTAACAAAATAAAAGCTGATTTTACAGAAAAATTAAGCAACCTATCAAGAACATAAAACAGCAAAATGACTTTAAGGTTGAATGCAGGTATGATTGGGAGGAGAGGTTTGCCTAAAGGCTAGGAAAGGGGCTCACTAATTACACCTCACCTATAAGAACTTCCATCCTCAAGGTCATCTGAAAAGGTGTTAGTCATATCCTTCAGAATGTGAAAATGTTTTTGATTTTAAAACATGTGTAAGTTCTTCTCTTGACAATCTTGCCACATTGCACTCAGAGATTGGGTTTCCTTTGTCATTCAGCCATTTTTTTCACTCAAATAGTAATCCATTCTTTATTCAATGATGACAGGAGTGTTAACCAATGACTGGCTAACAACAGCCAATGATTTTACTTTACATCATGCCAATATGTCTTGGCATCTGTCTGTAATGGATGAACTGTTTATCTGTTGGAAGGATGTTTTGCAGTCTAGTATTTATATGAGTTGCTGTCATTGCTTCATCCTCAGGCGTGGTGGGGGTTGTCAACAAGATGCAGCAAATCTTTTATAAAGAAAATCCATATAAGAGGTTCCACGTCACTCCTTTTTTGCACTTTCCCCTGATAGTGTGTTTTGTATTTATATTTACCATTTAAGACAACATTATAGATAATTATTTCAAAGATGGTAATATGAGAAGTGCTTTATCCATACCAATTCCACAAATGGTGTCATGTCATACTCATTCAAAGGACCTTCTTATATCATAGCTATCAGAGTTGTGCATTGGACATGGTTAGAATGGCAACTCATCAGTTTTTATTTACTGAAGTGTGTTCTTAGACATGAGCCAATTAGCTATTTTCTGAAGTCTTGCTGACAGCAGAGAGCAATGCTTTGGATTTGTGATTTTTTGGTTTTTTACTTTGTTTCCTCTGCTGGGGGTAGAGACAATGTTACAGACACTCTATTTCAATAGGCACTTTCTTGTTTTATACAGTTCTTAACCCCCTTGTGTCAAATGATTTCTTTATTGATGTCATGGTGAACTGGGTTGAAATGCTTGGTGACATTTATCCGTGTTGTATGTAATGAGCCTTCTCAAATGTATGAATGCTAATTGGCTACTCACTTTTTGGCCTTGACTTCAGCCTCATGAAATTAAACTTAAGGCCTCTTTTAAGCCTCATTTCATAAAAAGCCGTACATGCCACAGTAAAAAGTGGAGATAGTGGGTAAATCTCTGTTTCCCACACTTGTGATTTTTCACTTGAGTGGCTGGATGCTTTGTATAGCAAGGGGGGATGCTGGTGTGAGTAGGTTAAACACAGAGCAAGTGGTTTTGAGAACTCTCTAGAACATCTTTTTATCTTATTTTATCTGGATCTACAGATGAAGTCCTTCAGGATTCTTTTGACATTTGTCTTTTTTATTTTTATGGTTAGTTTAGAAAGTGTTGTTATTGGCTGCTTCTGTCAGGTTCTGCCACAGAACTTGACAAAGTGCTTTGGCAGTACTTCTAACTTTTATTGTGTAAGAACTGCCTTAGTAATATATTCTGTGATCAAAGTGAGGTAATCCTTCTCAAGTTTCTTGTATCTCTCTGAATATAGGCTTTTTTTCATATATAACTGTGTAGACCCCACCTTCACCTCGGCACCACAGAGTAACCCCTAGTTATCATGTGTCTTACCACAACATTAATAAGACTTCATAAAATGACCACAGCTCCTTAGCCTCACCTTGCTACCCACCACCAAAAGCATCAAATGTTCATATTTAGTTGAGGCCAGTTTCGATCTATGTAAAGCCCAGATTTATGTAGAAACAGTGTCTCAAGCTTGAATGTCCCATAGTTATTAAGGAGTGAAGCATCAAAGTTGAGAAACAAGAGACTGAGAGAAATAAACCTGAATAGATAGTAAAAAGAAAATTTTGTAGACCATGACCCACATGTGAAATGTAATATTTTGAAGGGGTATACTAGCAAAAGGGAACAAAGGGAATGCAGGTGACAATGTATATGCCATGCCACACATGATAAGAACTCTCAATCTGTATTTATTATATTTGGTCTGGAGCACTAGGATGCACTTGTACAATTTCTTTCAGGAAGATAAGAGGACTAGCTATTTGCAGGGGATATGAACACACTGTTTGACTGTTCATGAGAATTTTCGTATCCAACGACAGTGGAAAAAAAAAAAAATTGGAAAACAACCTACTACTTTTGTGGGGGGAGGGGGGTAAATCAGTTCAGCACAGATTGACCCTCAAACGTACAAATAAAATTCATCAAGCTACATTGAAAACCACTGGTTGAAGCTTTTCTACCCAATATGGTTTAGCTATATAGTACCAATTCAGTTTTAAGAGAAGTTAATAGTAAAGCAAATAATCATGTGACAGATGACTAAGAGTTAACCTGTTGTTTGATTCCCAAGAATTTTAGAAAATCAAAGTAGTCCCTGTATGTGTGGTCTTAGGCCTGTACTTTTAAAACCTTTCTGCAGGGGGTGGCAATTTCAATTTTGCCGGGCGATCTGAAATTTCTATTAAAAGCATGGCAAGTGTTCGCCAGGCGATCTTATGCCAGGGCTGGCGTAAAATCGTATTGGAACAGCCTGGCGAAGCAAAGTCACGAGAGCCCTCCCTTTCCTGTGATTGAATACCATTTTCTTAAATTGGTAGCATATTTTTGTATAATATGATATAGGAATCACATTGTAATTTTAAAATATCTGAAAATCGCAATTTATTATGGAATAACATACGTTCATACAGTTGAGAGATCAAGACATCAGCTGTATTTCCTACCTCCTCCCCTCCCCCCCCCTTATTTCGTTGTAGGATTAATACCATACTGATGAGTGTTTATTATGGTATACTGGGATCCATATTTCTATTTCAAAAATTTTTTCTTAAGGAGGCATGTCTTGTAGACCAACAATTCAATATTTTATATCAGTTAGGTATTGTAAAATGGTAAAGTTAATTTTTGTATAAAAGTATAAAGTTGATATAGTATAGTATAAAGCATAAAGTTAACTTTGTTGTAGTATAAAGATGATTTTTAACTTCTTTGTTATAGTATAAAGTGAGAGTATTACAGAGATAACATTTTCGTCTTCTCCCGAGTTTAATAATTAAGTTTAGGTAATGTTAGGTAAGGGGTAAGTGGGTTAGGTGTTAGGAATTAACATGGCCTATATATAGCCTTTATGAGGTCCCGAAGGACTTTTTTTTATTCAAAATGGATAAGGAGAAGACCAACAAACTTGTGGTATTGGTTGCATGGTGACGCTGTGCACTGCAGATGTAAACAAATTTGCGTTTACTGTATTTTTTTCAGTCGCCAAAGCACTAGATTTAGCAGGAATACAAGATGTTAGCCGCTTTTTTTTTTGTATTTGTATTTTGTATTTTGACAAGCAAACTCGTTATGAATCTGAAAGAATTAGCCAACTAGAGGCTTTGTCTTTTGATAACATGTGATAATGGTAAGCAAAATAATTTTTGGCGAGAGAATTTGTATTTCAATCATGAATGGCTCTTCTAGGGGCTTTGAAAATCAGTCTTGAATGTAGAGGTTCGTCCCCCTCTCTCTCTCTCTCTCTCTCTCCTCTCTCTCTCTCTCTCTCTCTCTCTCTTCTCTCTCTCTCTCTCTCTCTCTCTCTCTCTCTCTCTCTCTCTCTCTCCTCTCTCTCCCTCTCTCTCTCCCTTCTCTCCCTCTCCCTCTCCCTCTCCCTCCCTCCCTCCTCTCTCTCTCTCTCTCTCTCCCTCCCTCCCTCCCTCCCTCCCTCCCTCCCTCCCTCCCTCCCTCCTCTCTCTCAACCTCTCCCTCCTTCTCTCTCCCTTTGTCTTCCTCTCCTTCCCTCCGTCTGTCTCCCTCTCCCTCTCCCTTCCTTCCTTCTCTCTGCCTCCTTTCTCTCCCCTCTCTTTCTCTCCCTCTCCCTCCCCTTCTTTATCTATCTCCCCTCCCCTCTCTCTTTCTCCCTCTGTCCCCTCTCCCTCCCTCTCTCTGTCTCCCTCTCCCCCCTTCTCTCTGTCTCCCTCTGTCTCCTTCTCCTCCTGTGTGTCTCCCTCTCCCTCCCCCTCCTGTTCTCTGTCTCCCTCCACCCTACTTTTCTCTGCCTCCTCTCCCTCCCTCCTCTCTGTCTGTCTCCCTCTCCCTCCTTCTCTCTGTCTCCTCTCCCTCCTTCTCTCTGTCTCTCTTCTCTCTTCCTCCTTCTCTCTGTCTCTCTGTCCTTCTCTCTGTCTCCCTCTCCCTTCCTCTCTCTGTCTCCCTCTCCCTCCTTCTCTCTGTCTCCTCTCCCTTCCTTCTCTCTGTCTCCCTCTCCCTCCTTTCTCTCTGTCCCCCCCCCCCCCCTCTCTCTCTCTCTCTCTCTCTCTCTCTCTCTCTCTCTCTCTCTCTCTCTCTCTCTCTCTCTCTCTCTCTCTCTCTCTCTCTCTCTCTCTCTCTCTCTCTCTCTCTCTCTCCATATTTTCAATTATACTGTACATATGCAGTCTTGTATGTACACAGACCCTCATACCCTTGGACATACATGCAGCTCCACATATGGACATAAGCCATAAATACTCACAGGAGGGTGAAAATACTGGAATTATGTTGATGCGCTGAAGCCACACAGGGCGTTATTATTTGCCATTTATGTCAGAAGCTCAAAAGGAGACCCTTCAGTATTATTGTACAAGATTTTCATGGTTATGTACTGATTATTCTTTCCAACAAGACACAATCTTCGTTTCTCTTCCCCCTTGCTGTTTGGTCCATGCCCCGTTTTTTTAAATTTCTGTCTTTCATTTTCTTTTTCTGTTTTGATTTTGGATAAAAGTTCTCCGGTGATAAGCACAAGCTTTATGAATATTTTAGGATTTAGAGAGAGGAGAAAGAGAGAGAGAGAGAGAGAGAGAGAGAGAGAGAGAGAGAGAGAGAGAGAGAGAGAGAGAGAGAGAGAGAGAGAGAGAGAGAGAGGGGGGGGGGGGAGGGGGGGGGGGGGAGGGATGGTATGAGGATAGTAAGGAGTTGAGAGAGACTTGATGACAATTTTCTCTTTCTTGTCTTGATGTGGTGCCATTATGCCAAATGACAATAATTTTCGATGAAATAACTAAATTTTTAGATGTGTGCTCTCTTCCTTCATTGGTGCAGATAAGCATATGAGCATTATTTGCTGACCATCATTTTCTGCCGGTTGAGAGCACAGTAGAATCCTTTCTGTAAAATTGGAATACTTTCTCTTTTAAAAGTTTCTTGTGCAAGGAAATAGAGTGCAATTGACATTATTTTGCTTTTAGTGGCACAGTCATTCATTCCTTTAAGTGTTGGATATAAGTGCTGCATGTGTTTGTGTGGGTGCATTTTGTAGTGGTATGTGTGTTTGTTTGTTTGCTTGTGTTTGCATGATGTATTTATGAAAAAAAAAGAAAAGAAAAAGAACCTTTATTTACATATAAATTCATTGACTATTGCCTTACTTGGCCCTCAGTTTGTATACGGAATCACTAGTGTGCATGTTTATTCCCAGTTGTCAACTCCTGAATTCACCCACAACAGCCCACTCTCAGTGCTCTTGCCCCACTCGTGTGTCCTGTTGACCAATCCTATTAAATCCATCGTGTCAGATTTACTAGCAAGGACGTCCTCCGTGCTCAAAGACTGTGAGGAAACCTAGATCTTTCACAATAGGTTTCGGCAATGAGTGGTCATGTCTGGTGGTCGGAGTATATGAAAAGATTATTATTTTTAAGATATGGTCCATCCTGTTGGGGTCGTTGAATTAGACTTGGTTTGTATATTTGTTGTTGTTATTAGCTAGCACATCTATCATCATCAATCATAATCGTCATCGTCATCATTATTTAGAAGGGGTGAGGATTTTTTTTTCTTTCTTTCTTTCTTTCTTTTTTGCTTATTTAATTATTTATTTTTACTTATTTGTTTATTTGTATCTAGTATTATTTTTACCCATTTGATTATTTATTTTCCTGTTTGATAAAGTATTTTATGTATCTGCTTATTTGTTTTTAGCTTTTCATAATTTGTTTTTACCTTTTTCTTTCATTATCAGTTTATTTTCTCTTTTCTTTCTTTTTGTTTTATTTAATTAATTGTTCTTAAAATGCGGTTATTTATTTTCACACATTCATTAATTTCTTTTCACCTGATCATTTATTTATTTTCACCTGTTCAGTTATTTGTTTCAACACATCTATCTATTCATGTATGTATTATGTGTACTGTTTCATTCCATGATATTCCCATTATATATCTGACGTGCTCTTCACTTGGCTTTCAGTGGCATGGTCGTCCAGGATGACTACCAAGTACCACAGATGCCTGAGGTGGTAGCCAAGTCGGGCTATGCACTGTTATACTTTTATTCAGATGCAGCTTACAACCTAACAGGATTCTCAATATCTTATACGTAAGTTGTAGGTACAGGAGGCGAGTTATTATGTCTTGATGGCTTTTTTTTTGTTTACCTTCTAAGGCAGTGCAGTTTGATATTTCGTGTCCACACAGAACAGAAAAGAAATTTTCCTCATTCTTCTCTTAAGTTCTTTCTACTTTAACCCTTTGCACTCACAAAACTAAGTAAATAAATGATGATAATTAATAAAAGAAGAAAAAGAAGAAACAAGTATTATCATTGCATCCAGAGGGGTTCATTAGCCCAACATCTCTCTGTAAAAGGCTAACATCTATCTGTATAAGGCCAATACCTATCTGTAAAAGGCCAACATCTATGTTAGAGGAGAAAACCAATCAGAAGTGCTTGTTTGAATCTCCCTAGACCAATGACCCCTCAAAGCCATTACTCTGGCATAAGGCAATAGGCCACTCGCAGCTGATCTGTCGCAAAGGGCATTGACAATTTCAGATTAAGGAAACTCTGGGATTCCACCTTGATGCTGAAAGGAGCATCATTAAATCAAATCAAAGTGGTTGATGTACAAATTACATTAGCTGATACTGTTCTAATATTGATGTTACAGATAATTAGGGATTTTTTGTTTCTGACAACTTTTGCTGTGTGTTGTCTAGAAAATGCCATTCGCCATATTTGTTCTTTAGTTTTCTGTTACAAATTAATATTGCTTATTGTTGTATAAATCAGACTCTATAGGTTAAAAGTTCTTTCTTTTACTGTGTTATTCATGTACATTTCTATGAATAGTTTGAATAAGAATACAAAATATACATAATGGAATGTAGATATGAGAGTGTTGATCCTTATTAATCCTGCTCTTATATGACACTGATTTCCCATCCTGGCCATCACAGAGTTGCTGGTTGCCCCACCACAGTTGTTGGCGAGGAATGCTCAAGCAGAGGTGCTTGCCTGGATGGGGAATGTACTTGTGATGCAGGCTGGGGGGGACCTGCCTGCTCGGTGCCAGTTTGCCCAGAAGGCTGTTCAGGCAACGGTCAATGCAAACCGGAGGAACACCGCTGCCAGTGCCATCAGGGATATACAGGTAGTGTATTTTGACAAAAAAAAAAAGTTGACAGAATTTTACGCTTTTCATCTTTTGTTGATAAGGGTAATCCTTGTGTAAGGTGGAATGATGGAAACTAAGTAAAAGGCTTGTTGTAATACTTTTATGATTGTGATACTTTTTATGATTATATATTAATCATTAGAACCAAGTGTTGATTTGGGTCTTAAATTTTGCACAAAGTGACTTGTTGCTTCTACAGGATGTTTGTTGTTTAACTTTTTGCTAAAATAGGCAATAAAGGCATGACTTTAGTTTACAGTCACACATGATGTAGCATACTCATCAAAAAGAAATTTCTAAACCTCAGACTTCTCCTTCTTACCAGGTGCAGACTGCAGTCAAGTCATAGAGGAGGGATGGTGGGAAGTGGTCAGCCACGACATCACCAGCCAGCTGAAAAAAGCAAATCCGTTCTCCTCCATGCTAGAGCGAGGGTCACATGCCACTGTCCTTATCAATAATGCAATCTGGGTCATAGGGGGATATTCCTTCACAGAAAAGCCTTTTGTTTTAAAATACAATATTACAGGTGAGTCCAGTTTTTTCTTTCTTTCTCGTTTCGTTTCTGATCAGTATTGATTTCCAACAATTTATATAGGAATGTTATATTATTGCCATATTTAAATTTTGTTGTTGAAATGCACATATGTTTTTTAGAAGATACCAATAGGCACTTAGTTTTGGCCATTGTAATTTTATTTTCTTACACATTTTAGAAGACACTTGGAGAGCTTTGGAGAGTCGAAGTATAAAGAAACCAGCCTCCAGATATGGGCATTCTGCGGTGGTGTATAATGTTAGTTTCAAGCCTATGTATTTTTACACTTGCAAGTTTGTCAATTGTGAATTTTGTCAGAAACAAAAAAATATGTATATATATTATGATAACCTCTCCTTCATATGCTTGAGAGGTTATTGATCTTCGTAATTTTGATTACCTTGGGCCTGGCCTTGATTTCCAACAGGGATCGATATACATGTATGGAGGCATGAAGGAGGATGGAACCATCACACGAGAGTTCTGGCAGCTTGACACCTCCTCTCTGGCCTGGTCGCTGGTCCCAACGGAAAAGAGTTCCAGAGGAGGCAAGAGTCGGAATGGGCGCAAGGGGAGACTAGGGCGTCGAGAAGGAAACAGACGCAACAACAGAAGTGGGAGAAGCCGAGAAAATAGGCAGGAGAACATCAGTAGCCGAAGAGAAGGGAGAGAGGGGAGAGAAGGAGATGAGGAGGAGTTTGGAGAGGAGGATGGAGAGGCAAACGATCATTCACCAAAGAGGGAGAATGGGAGTGAGGCGGGAGGTTGCTTGTCATCGTCGCCTGGGCCCTGTGCACCCATACCCTGTGTAGGGCATGCGGCGGTGGTGGTGCAGAAGGTGAAGAAGAATGTTATGCTCGTCATCTTTGGGCATTCCTCCAGATATGGATATTTAAACACAGTCCAAGAGTTTGATTTCGGTAAGACATGAATTTCCATCATTTATGACATCTAGCATCTGCATATGCTGTAATTTTCCTAATTAATAATTTCTTTTACTTTTTTTATTATTAACTGTAAAATATGTAGCCTATATATAGTAAACCTTTGTTATACATGAAGGTTACATTCCTATACAGCCTATAGTTATGTGAAATCTACTTGTAAGTGCTACAGTGTGAAGAGGTTGTGTAAAAGAGTATGCTTGCAATATTTGATAAATACATGTATATATCAGAATCAAAAGGTTACCCTGTTGGTACACTATTATCTCTCGAAGTTGGTGATATTGATCAAACTTTATTTGTATCTTAAGTTTTATACTCACATTATTTATTTTTATATATTGATTTAGATTATTAATGTCGTATTTTTTTTTTTTTCTTGCCTTTTTCATTTTAAGATTAAGTAACATACTAAAAGTTCATAATGATAGATATTTCCTATTTGCAGGCCTCATACAATGTTAAGTTTGTGGTAAAATAAAGTTATCTAGCAGTATTAACCATTGTAAGTTACCTATTGGAGATGTAAACACTATAGGGCAATGGTGGTGCTCCTATCAAGTAAACTAAGGAATACATGATTCAAATCACTGTCCCAACCTGTCCGAACACCCAGTCAGGTTCTGATTGTGACATGACCTGCATTTCTCAAAATCTGTATCCCTTGAAAATGTTGTAAGCTTACCATTCACTACATGATTTCAGAGCAAGGCAACTGGGAAACCATAGAAACACGAGGTGCAGTGGTGAGTGGTGTTTATGGTCACACGGCCGTCTGGGATCCTGTGACCTCTCTTGTTTACGTCCATGGTGGTCTGCATTCCATCACTTCCACCAGTCAAGTTGTGCCCTATTTGATGACTTATGATCCTGTCAAACACATATGGTAAGGGTGCCGCTTTTTTTCTCTCTCAAGCTCTTATTTTATTTCATTTTTGCCCCACCATCTTCTTGGTCTTTGTTTTGGTCATTATCATTGTCATTGTGTACAAGTTACTTTTTTTGATGGGGGGGAAAAAAAAAAAATCTTTTCTTTCTTTTTTTCTTTTTTTCTGTTTTCATGTTTTAAGTTTGATGTGTTTTAGAACTTATTATGACACGTTAAATAATTTAGATTATAATTTTTGCTTTCCTTTCTAACCCTACAGGAAACTACGAACCCCGGCTCCAGTGCCTCGGTTCTTGCATTCTGCCGTCCTTTTTAAAGGTTTAATGCTGGTGTTCGGAGGAAATACGCATAATGACACAGCCTATTCTTACGGTGCA
The DNA here is from genome assembly GCF_003789085.1 of Penaeus vannamei. Taxonomy (NCBI): domain Eukaryota; kingdom Metazoa; phylum Arthropoda; class Malacostraca; order Decapoda; family Penaeidae; genus Penaeus; species Penaeus vannamei. Next base: position 206,145 of record NW_020868616.1, on the reverse strand, counting down.
AAGTGTTACAGTGCAGACTTTTTGGCCTACGACATAAGCTGTAATTCATGGCATACAATGCGCAAACCCCCCAACCTGTACCTTGATGTTGCTAGGTATGGACACACAGCAGTGTTTCACCAGGAGGAGATGTACATTGTTGGAGGCTTCAACGGCAAAATGTTGGGCTCTGTGCTGAAATACCATCCAGGAGAGTAAGTGTTTCGACCAAGAAAGTACTGTTGTGATTGATCCTTTAAGTACTGATGTAGGAGATACAAGGTTTAAAAAAGGTTTTGTTAGTTCTTTGTTTTTTGAAGTGAATTTTACTTTGAAGTGAAATCAGTATATTGCTTTGAATCTTCCTTTATTTGTCTCATTATTTACACTTTTGAAATCACTACTTTTATGATTATCTTTTATATTAGCTGTTGCTGATTGGTTCTACTTGTATTTCAGCTGTGAAACCGGGTTAACATCAAGTGAAAAGTGTTTGACAGCATACCCAGGTGTTAAGTGTGTATGGAATAGGTAAGTTAACACATGTCCTGTATATTTAATGGTTTGCAAATTTATTTTTCTTTACCACAATTGAGAAACCTTAACCCTATGATGACAGGGCCTGAATTTTTTGTGATGCAATATTACTCAACAGTCTAGACTTTGTGGCTAGGCCTAAGCTGTGTACAGCCAGCCGACCCAAGTCATGATGTCATAGGCCATTACGTCATGCCTGCAATAGACGTTCCTGTCACTGAAGGGTTGAGATTTGAATATGTCCCTGAGGGCTGCACTGCATCCTCTATCCCATGTGGTGGGATTAATGATGTAGAAGGCATAGTTACCACTAAACAGGCTTGCTTGATATACCTAATTTCTGGCTGCCCTGCTAGTTAATCACCAAATTTTCAAAAAGTTAATAATGTAGTTCCAAAACATGATTGTTATAGCCAAAGAAAAGTTATTGACATTTAAGACACACCCTTCAATTTATTTAATTATCTAATAAAGTTAATAATGAGAAAAAATCTAAGGTTAACATTAAAGTAAAATTAAAATTAGTTATGTTGGCAGTCTGGAAAGTTTCTCAGATTCTACATCAGTGAGTCTCGGTAAACAAATGAATATTGGTACAGTAGTTCTAGAAACCTATTAATCTTTGACAGTCAAAGATACTAGCAGATATCTTTGAAGTGTGAAAATGGGATATACAGTACAATTTTTGAAAGATAATACAGGTAATATAATGTCTTTTTGATATTCTCCTTGCAGGATCTTAACACGCTGTGAGTCAATTGATTTAAAAGATAAAAAAGCTTACGATGTATGCCCTGCAGTGACAGCAAAACATAATTTCACTGCGCTGTGCAACAGCCAAACGTCTTGCCATTCTTGTGTCTTCAATACCTACAACTGCTTCTGGTGTAGTAGCTCCTGCACGGATAATAAGTGTACAGAATACACAAAGGTCAGTCTGCATTTAAATTCGGTGTTTTGTGAACATTATGGCTAGAAGTCCATTTATATTTTTTTCTCTCAGTTATTTTTTTAGGGTTATAGAATATTTGCATGAACTATATCATGTATTGTTTCAGTCAGATTAGTGATTTTAGTATATCAAGGGTGATGTAGGATCAAAAACATTAAGTCAACAAAGTTAGTATTATATCAGATTAGTGTGTTTTAGATATGGATGTTGTGAATATTATCCATAGGTCTTAATTCTGCATATTAATTATATATCAGTTATTAGTGTGGAAAGGTGTGTGAGGAATGTTTTACACAGAGTTTCTTTGCTAGAACATTTTTCCTTCTTTTTTTCTTCCGTAGATTTATCATTTTTAGCTCAAGATTCATAGATTATAGAGTGTTTTTAAGTAGTCTCATTTCTTGTGACACAGATCATATTTCAAAGACTGTTATTAAATTTATACTTATTATTTTCTTGGTTTTTCAAGTTGTCAGATATTCACTGTGTATCATTTTCTTTGATATAGAGAATTGGTTCCGTTCTAATTAAGTATAAAGATGATTTAAATCCCATTTAAGTATGCGATAGTAGCTGCTTATATGCTTCATTATTATTGTTATATTTTAAATTTTTTTTATCTTCATGTCAGTAATGTGCCTGTCATTTTTATTTTTCTTTCTTTCTTTCTTTCTTTTTGTCTTTTTTCTTTATGCATATATTTTGCCTGATGATATTAATTGGTCTCCGTGTGGTGCTTGGCTGTGTGAATATCGGAATTGGTTAAACCATTCTATATACCAAAATGGGTGAATCTGTTTAATGTGAAGCTGCTGTTCTCATATAATTTCTCTTTGTTTTACTTATTTATGTGTTCATTTTTATTGCATGTAGAAAAATGCATTTCTGATAAATAAAGAGTTTGATGTTAGATGTAACTTTTAAATATATGAAATATGTCTCTAGATCGCAGGAGTTCTCCTAAATACATAGAGAATAATTAGAAATGTGCACACACACGCAGACAAACACACACGCATACACACACATTCCCCCCCGCCCCCCACTCCTTTCCCCCACTCCTTCCTTACTCCTTCCCCCTCCCCCTTCCCACTTACATCCTTGGATACTCTCATACACATATATGAATTTGATTAGTAGATTGGCAGAGGATGCCTCATTTGTGGTCCTACAAGTTGTGATCAAATGATACTCTTCACTTTTTGCAAGGAAAAAGTGGAGAGCAGAAGTCATCCTCACTCAAAATAGAGATAAAGAAGAAAGTGGATATTGCCTTTCATTGTCTCAGGGCTATTGGTAGTATAGTGTGGTAACTCCTGGATATCACTGGTTTCCTAATCAAGAATCATGGACGCTGATTCATCATAGTTAACTAGTAAGCTTTGGCACCTTCTAATAACTGAAGCCAAATTGCACTATGAATATGAATACTGCTAATGGGTGTCTTGTATTAGTTCCCGGAATGTAAATTGATAGAAAAATAGATGTGAACTGCAGAAATTGTGTGCGTTTGTGTGTCACTTGAAATGTTTATATTAAGTCTTTGTCACTGAATGTTCTTGTAATGTTTAGAGAACTCCTGCTGATGATAAAAGCACTGAAAAGAAATGTGTTTATTTTGCTTTGTCCCAGCGATGGAGCAGTAACTGTCTGTCTTGTTTCTAGCAGCCTGAAGGTGTGATGAGTTTGAGTAATGGTCTCCTAAATAAAGAGGTTCCAAGGCCAACTAAGGTGGTGGTATGTTGGTGTTTGCTGCTCCCTCCCTTATACTGTTGTTCTGTCTGTTTGTCTTGACCTGTCCCCGAGCTCTGCATGAGGGAGCTCGTGAAAGTTCTTGTGGGAGATGCCTGTGTTCAAATTTTATTTATTTGTATATATAATTTTTCTTTTTTTGTTTATTGATTTTATTTATTTATTTATTTATTTTTGTATAACCTTCGAACTTACTAATACTTTTTCGGTGGTTGTTTTGAAGTTCTCCCTTCCCCTTCCTTCTTTTTCGTATTGCATCATGTGCTTTTTCCTTTTTTGGTTATTTCTTTTAACTTTTTTTTTTACATATGTAATACATTTTGGAAGATCATTTTAAGGCGTAACCATATTTGAGGCATTCAGATTCTTTTTGCGATTGTGTTATTTTGAGAAGGTTAACTTGGTCGTTCTAAATACTCAATTATTTATGTATATATCTCATATATATTAATATATATATATATATATATATATATATATATATATATATATATATATATATATATTAATTTAATGTAACATATATATATATATATTATATATATATTTCTATCCTTCTTCTTCTTCTTCTTCTTCTTCTCTTCTTCTCTTCTCTTCTTCTTCTTCTTCTTCTTCTTCTCTTCTTCTTCTTCTTCTCTTCTTCTTCTTCTTCTTCTTCTTTTCTCTTCTTCTTCTTCTTCTTTCTCTTCTTCTTCTTCTTCTTCTCTTCTCTTCTTCTTCTTCTTCTTCTTCTTCTTCTTCTTCTTCTTCTTCTTCCTTCTTTCTTCTTCTTCTTCTTCTTCTTCTCTTCTCCTCCTTCTCCTCCTTCTCTCTCTCTCATTCTCCTTTTCCTTTCCTTTCCTTCCTTTTCCTTTTCCTTTTCCTTCTCTTCCTCTCCTCCTCCTCCTCCTCCTCCTCCTCCTTCTTCTCTTCTTCTTCTTCTTCTTCTCTTCTTCTTTCTTCTTTTCTTCTTCTTCCTTCTTCTTCTTCTTCTTCTTCTTCTTCTTCTTCTTCTTCTCTCTTCTTCTTCTTCTCTTCTCTTCTTCTTCTTCTTCTTCTCTTCTTCTTCTCTCTCCTCTCCTCTCCTCCTTCTCCTCCTCCTCCTCCTCCTCCTTCCTCCTCCTCCTCCTCCTCCTCCTCCTCCTCCTCCTCCTCCTTCTTCTTCTTCTTCATATTGAAAAAGAAAGTTTTTAGATTAACTTTTGGATGTTTAAGATTTCAATTTTCTCTTGCTTTTTTTGATTATGAATATTATTATTTTTATTTATTTGTAGTTTTATTTGATTTTGAATTTAATATTTTCATATATTTGTAAGTGAAACATTTTTTGGTATTACATCAGTTACATATATTTCTGCAAGACTTAAAATATTTATTTATTTGTTTGGAGTAAAGATGGAATTGCACATTTGTTATATATATAGGTAACTTATTTAGAACTTATAGATATGTTACTATTTTTAAGCAATTTTTATCTTTGATTTGTTAACTTTATAGGATAAGATGTTAGGCAGAATAGGAGGAGGTATAAACAAGGAAATGAAGAAGAGAAGAGAGAAGTGATACGAGGGAAGAAGGAAGATGAGTAATGAATAAAGAAATAGAAAGATCAGTAGATGAGAGAAATATAAAGATGGGTAAAGGGGTATTCCTCTTGTAGCTATGTGTGTGTAGAGGGGTAGACTAGGAGAGAAAGAGAAGAAGAGAGGAAGGGTGAAGGAAGATGGGAATAGATAAAGGAAGGAGAAAGCCAGGAGGATAATGGTAATCAGTTGGTGGGAGGGAAACTAAGATCGATAAGGAAAGGTACAGGTTGTTCTTCCCATAGACGTGTTTGTGTCGTCATATGAAAGTACATTCCCCTCCACTTCCATGGTCGCCACGGGACATTCCCAGTGTGTGGACCGCAAGTTTCAAATCCTCTATCCGGAACCCTTGTCAATTAGAGTAGGGTGCTTGAGTCTTAGGTATGTTTGTCGAAGCTGATGGTTCACGCTTGCGCAGAGTTGAGTGGTGACACTCTAGCTGGTAAGATTTCTTAGGATTTCATAGTATAGTTATATTCTTGTGGTTTGTCACATGTATTATTTTAATTTTTACTATTTTTTAGATAGTTTTTGTTGCTGTTATAATTTATGGTTACATCAGTGTTATCATAAATATTTTCATCATTGTTATCGTAATAGTATAATTATCATGGGTTCTTATTATTCTGTTGTGTATATATATTTGTCTTAAATTCTGGGGCTAAGTTATAAGGTACGAGCATTTTGATCGTAGTGAATATGAAAGAAGTTTAAGTATGAATGAGATAAAAAGAAAAGAATGTCTCTATATTGTTGCTTTTGCCAATTTTTATTTTTTATTTTTTTATAGTTTTATTTTGTAGATTTTCTTTATTGTTAAAACTTATTACTTGGTAATTGCTAAGATTGAGGGCCTTTTTTGCATGGTGTTTTGTTTGTGCATAACACATGTCTACTAAAATGGAATGCAATTTGATTGTTTATGCATTAGTGAGTTCAAATGCATGAATGATATTAAATAATGATTATAACTTTTTCAAGAATAATTTATATAGTTTTGGATTTCAGCAGGGAATGAAGTATTGCATACAATTACTAATATTTTTCCAGTTTTGTTTTTTTGCACTTATCCTCCCAGAAGACTAATTCTTACAAGATTTTTGCATGTGAGGCACAACTGCCATGCAGGTTGTTGATCCATGTTTACTATGATTTTTTTCTTATTTTTGTTTGGATGTTGCATAATGAATTAGTGTTCACAATTTGCTGTCAAGAATAGGTTAAGGTTAATAGTTTATTTCAATCTGCAAGCTAAGAGAGATGAAAATAGAAATAAAACGCAGTACAATATGATTCGGAAGTGTGTGAAAATCAGTGGTAACAGCTTTGTCAGTCAGAAAGATTCTTTATCTTTTAACCTGTTGGCTAAAGGTATCAGTAAACCTATCCATTCCCTATAGCAAGTTATTTTAGACTCCCCTAAGTGCAGTGGTCTAGTACTCTCCAATCTCCCCTCCTTCCTCCCCACCTCCCACCTCATTATTATCTTAGCCATGTGTGATTTCAGCCTCTAATTTGGAGTGCTTTCTTGCAACCTGCAAAACAATATATGTAAGAACCCATAGAGACACCCCCCTAATACTGAGGGGGCCGTTTAATCTCTCACTATCTTCCAAATAGGGAAATTTACACTGTTACCCTTGGAAATTGCGCATTTTTCATGATAGGAACTTTGATTCAGTTAACTTTTAGGAGATGACATAATATATGGCAACTAAGCTTGTATATTTTTTAGAGAGAGGAAATAATACAAGGCAACTAAGCATGTATTTTTTTAGAGAAGGAACAAAATAAAGTTAAACAAAGGTATCGATAATCCCCAGTTGAGTCTGATCCTACAGGGAGGTTTCTACACACTTTGCCTTCATGGATGACAAACACCTTAAAGATTGTTGATTCATGGTATTATTCTGTACTGTGGTTATTGTGAAGTGGGGTGTGTAGCAGCGTGAATGAAGGATTGAGTCAATTGTGTCGTAGATTTATTTCCAAATCTTCAAATGTGAAATAAACAAGTTTTTTTATGGTATTTTATATATTTATTGGAGCTTCCATTTATATATTTACCATTTCTTTGCAATTATTAAAAAGGAAGACAATAAATGAGAGCATCTTAGAATATTGTACAATTTAGAAAATACATTTGCCCTGAAAGTAAAGAAAAACCTATTTTTCTAAAATCAAACATCTGGAAGTTCATGCTTTTTTGATATAAGTAAAAATAGACAAGTCCACATTACAAGCTTTGCAATTGCTGCTTTTATATATAATGTCTTTATTAGATTTGCACAATTCTGATGAACTATGTGATTTTGAAATATTGTATATCATGTAGCATGGAATTATTCTGTCCCGTTCACACCTCTTTTGCACTTGTCACATTGAATTCTGTTTGAGTCTTTGCCCTCCTTGATAAACTTTTTCTAAAAATGATCTTGCAATACCGTATTACTTTTTGGTGAATGTTTAGGGAATGCGGCATTTTCAATATGTGTAATTATATATATATATATATATAATATATATATATATATATATATATATATATATATATATATATATATATATATATATATAATATACATATATATACATATATATACTTGTATACATATATACATATAGACATATACATATATATACATATTTACATATATATATAGATACATATATACACTATATATATATATTTGTATATACATGTTTATATGTATATATGGATATATATATATAATTATACATATATATATAATATATATATATATATATATATATATATATATATATATATATATATATATATATATATATATATATTATATATATATATATATAGTATATTATATATATATATATATATATATATATATATATATATATATATAATATATATATATTATATATATATATATATATATATATATATTATATATATATATATATATATATATATATATATATATATATATATATATTATATATATATATATATATATATATATATATATATATATATATATATATATATATATATATATTATATATATATATATATATATATATATATATATATATATATATATATATATATATATATATATATATATATATATATATATATATTATATATATATATATATTTATATGTTTATATTTATATAAATGTGTTTATATTTATTTATTTATATGTATATATGCATTTTTCCTCTCTTTTTTCCTTTTCTTTTTCTTTCTTTCTTTCTGTCTTTTCTAAAAGCGAAGAAAAAGAGATAACCTGAAAACTATTAAGGTCAGCATAAGGATGGCAACTTAATGGAATGCAATGTAACTAGCCTGACATAACTTGTGCTCTGAATTGGTTAGCTAATGGGATCATTTCAAGAAGACTGTCCTTCCAAGGTGATTTGATTTGATTTTCCACAAATGTTCAGTTAACATGGTACAGTTAGGAATGGTGTGCATGTCAACTCACTAAATTTTATTGTATTGTTTGGTTTTACTTTTTTTTAAACTACATATAGTTAAATGGACTGAAAATGGTTAATTAAGGGAAGATAATGAACTAAGTTTTAAAGCCAAGAGTATTAGGTGGCACAGTTGCTTGCACAGTTTAATAGTTACTTGCTCTCCAGGGTGTGGTGAGTGAGGAAGGCTGTGAGGATGGCTTGCGGTCACGATGCAAAGCGCTCAGCACCTGCCCCTTGTGTCGGGCACACCAGCACTGCGACTGGGTGGAAAAACAGTGTGTTCCAGCACCCAACAGGACAATGACAACTGCTCTTACTAATGGAGCGGCTGGAGAGGCTAATCCCAGCCTTGGCTCGGAGAATACTCTACAAACAGTGCAGATAGATAGAGACATGGCTAGTGGTACAGGGGCCACGTTGCTCTCTCACAAGCCTTGTCAGCCTACCTGTGCACAGAGGACATCATGTACAAACTGCACACAGGTAATGAAAATGATGATGATAATAATGCCCAGCATTTCTTGGACAGTGCTTATAATGTTTCCAAGTGTTTTGTGAGCCCATTCCTTATTCTGTGTTGTCTCTTGTACCTTTTAAGAGTTCGTGCATGTGGTGCTTCAATCAGCAGCGGTGTGTCAAGAATAATTCCTATTTGGTCAGTTTCCCCTACGGTCAGTGTAGAGAATGGACAACAGAATCCAAGAGGTGCATGGATGTGGAGCCTGGTAAGTGTACATTGTATGTCTTGTTATTTATTTTTTCATATTGCCTTTGTTTTTAAAGTATTACATTTGTTCATTATGTTCTGTCTCTCGTATCATATACTGTATTTAAAGTATTATCTTTTGTTATTTTCTCTTATATTTTTTTCACTTTCCTCTTTCATTGCTCTTCTGTATGTAAAGTAGAGGTTGAAGTTGCAGTTTAGCTCATGTCATATTCACTGCACATGTCCACTCGTGTTCCGTTGCAGGAATGAGCCGCTGCAGCATCCACCAAACATGTGAGAAATGCCAAGCAGACGTTGCATGCGGTTGGTGCGATGACGGAAGTGGTACAGGAATTGGCACCTGCATGGAGGGTGGTCAGAGAGGCCCCATTAACCCAGTTACCAAAGCCACTCAGAGGAAGAAGTGCCCCAGTCCGAACTGGTATTTCACCCAGTGCCCATGTGAGTTTCCCTTGTTGGACTGAGATGCAATTTTTTGTGGGTGTCATCATAGTTTACTTCATTTTCTACTGAGATACAATTTGTTCTTATTTCAGTGTTTGGTGATTATATGCTGTGCTAGATTTTGTATGCCTTGTATTGTAATATATAAGACATTAAAAAAAAAAAAATGGTATTCTATGGCTTTTGTTTTTCAGTATGCAATTGTAACGGCCACAGCACTTGTGAGAATCACAGTCAGTGCATCGAGCCTTGTGCCAACAATACTGGGGGATCCCATTGCCAGTACTGTGTGGAGAAATTCTTTGGAAAACCAATTAATGGCGGACTCTGCAAACGTGAGTTGTTTTGGGTGAAAGAAAAATGTTGCTGCAAAATTTTAGTTTGGTATGAATGACGAAGTCAAAATAGGGAAATTTTATGTTTATTATTATTTTTAGAATGCATATATGTATAATTATATATTTTATCCTTTCCAATGTATGTATTATATTCTTTTAAGACGAGACATAGATATGATTATTGATCATCATTTTTCCCCCTTTTTTTCTTACCAGCTTGTATGTGCAATGAGCATGGTGACACATGCAATCGTGAGACTGGACGCTGCAATTGTCACACAAAAGGGGTAACTGGTGATCACTGTGACCGATGTGATACTCAAAACAACTATGTTGGTGAACCCCTGAAAGGATCTTGTTTCTGTAAGTGTATTCATAATCAGTAAAAGCTCAGTCTTCTGGTATCAAATTGTTTAAAAGGAAGAATGGTTTCCTTAGCACTATATGACTGTAGATTTTTCGTTCTTGTTCAATTTATAGTTTAATGCTGTCTTGCACAATTTTGATAACAAGAGCAAAAAGATTCACAGATTTTTTAGGTTATACATCAATATTTTTACTTGGGTGAATATGTTTGAAGACCGTTATTTTGTTTTCTTAGATATGATAGATAAATACTTCCTGTTTCCTGTACAGATGACCTTCAGATAGACTATCAGTTTACTTTCAACCTCTCCAAACATGAGGATCGTCACATACGCCAGATCAACTTTTTCAACGTGCCAACAAAGAGTGATGTAGATACTGACTTCGATATACAATGTTCGAAGGCAACCAACATCAAGATTTCATCTAAAATGAGTAAGTGATTGCCCCGTCTTTGTAGTTTTTCCTTAACCGCTTTGATCCGGATGATTTGGGCCACACGTCATCAAAAAATATGGCTTGATGGATGGGTGATGCAAACTTGCCATCATGAGCATTTCAGCTGAAAATCAGGGTGATGAAAAAGACTTGCCGTGAGTGCACAAACTTCTTAGGTGGTGATAAGACTCTTTAGGCATTTAGAAAGTGGCTTTTGCATTGTAGTTAACCACCTGTTCACCAGTAAGTCCACCTTGAGCTGGGGCTGGCTGGAGATCTATTTAAAGTATATCACAGGTAATTTGGAATGAGTGGAAACATGGGTAGCACTTGCCAGTTTATAGGTGTATTAAAAAGACACTAAAAACACACGAAAAATGGCACAATAAAACATGGTAAAAATAGTAAAAATACTTTAAATTGAAATACAACCAATCAGAAAAAATACACACTAAAAAGGTATGCTGCTCCAAGCAAAGGCTTAAGATAAGTAAGATTTAAAGAAATGTAATTAAAATGAACAAGTGAACTTCAGGGTCCACTACAGTATTATTCCCATCAGTCAATGAGTGTGAAATGTAGTGTCTGTGAGCATTGTCTGGAGGAGCGCTGGCTCCAGGGATAATGACATTTCCATGCTTAGCATCCTATTTGTGGCTGCCATGAACAGACTAGAGTCCTGTCACTGCACACAAATGTTAGCGTGCATCCAGCCCATAAGCACCCATCAGACTGGCTGCTCACATAAACCTAATGCCCGCATTTTGGGCCTTGTGGAATTGTTAGACATGTATTTTTTGCTTAGTTTTGTTTTATTTATCTATTTCTTGTTTCCTTGGCTTATAATACTGTATTTGTATCTGTATCTTTGTTTTGTTTCTTCTTATCTTACTTTCTACCTGTTTATGTGACAATATGATTCTGTGGCAAGTTTAAATTCTTTCTTCTAATCATCATGTATGTAATCCTGTCCCATCCACAGCAAATAGTCACGAAACTTGGATCATACGCAACTTTACTGGTAAAAGAATCAAAAAGAGGTTCAGTTCTTCGGATTACACGTTCGGGTCAGCAGACAACAACACAACATTTCACGTCTACGTCTACAACTTCACGCCTCCCATAGAGATCATTGTATCGTTCTCCCAACACCCCAAGCTGGATCTTGTGCAGTTCTTCTCCATATTCTCACTGTAAGTGGCTATTGTATCTTTTATTTGGTAAAGAGATAATGAGTGGGGAGGGAGGGAGGGAGGGGATAAGAGGGAGGGAGGGAGTGAAGAGAAAGGGAGGGAGGGAGTGAGGAGTGAGTTAGAGAAAGGGAGGGAGGGAGGGAGTTAGAGAAAGGGAAGGAATTGGTGGGGGAAAGGTACTGAGTGAGTAAAGGAGGGAGGAAGAAGAGAAAAAAATAGAGAGGAGGGGAAAAGAGAAAAAATAAGAAAAAGCAGAAGTGAGGTGGGAAAAGAAATGGGAAAAGAAGAGGAGGAGGAAAGGAAGGCAGAGAGAAAGATGGAAAGACCAAACATAACATACATGAATGCCTATTTACAAGCATTTAAGTTGTCTCTCTGTGTACATATATTTTTGTATTTACAGTATGTGTATGAATTTATTCAAGATAAAAGATGAATTTTATTGACATATTGACTTTTGTGATTTATTCTTGGGTTAGGTTCTGTTTCCTTTACTGTCAGTGTTATCTTCAACAAAAGTTTGAGTGCAGATGAATATAACTATTTGATATAATTGTTATCACTATAATTATGATTATTTTTTTAAGTTACTTTTTTTCCATGTTACTTTGTATTTCATGGCTTTAACTGGGATAGTAATGTCATTAGAATAAGATATGTTCTGTTTATTTTCAGATGTTTCCTGATTTTACTGACTTTAGCAGCTATACTTTGGAAGATCAAACAGAAATATGACATTTATACCAGGAGACAGGTAACGTAGAGGAGAGTTATTTGTATTTTTGTTTGAAAGATCCAGCTGTTTGGTGACTTTTTTATTTGACAAAAGGAAGACAGGGCTGAACTGTTTTTCTTCATAGAAATAAGTTCAAAAACAAATATAACTGGTAAATACTTTGGCTTTAATGAAAGATTTATATGTTTGTAGAGTAGCATGATCCTTCACCATATCTCCCAACTGGGAAGGAGAAAGTATCCAAGATCTCTTTATTTTTTGCTTTGTTCCTTTAGCGTCTCTTGGTGGAGATGGAAGCCATGGCATCACGTCCCTTCCGCCCCATCCTCCTGGAGCTCTATCCGAGAGGCTCTGCCGATACCCCCAACGCCAATGGCATCATCTGCCCCACTCCCACCAACACCACGCCAACCCCCACCGCCATCACCACAACGACCCTGGCCAATAACTGCAACATTCTGGGCACCAATGGCACTGCCAATGCCATCAGCAGCTCCCTGACCAATGCCACAACCAACTCATTGTCCAGCCTCAACTCCAACTCCACAAACAAGGGAGTATTCAAGGCTAACAACATGAAGTCCTGCAATAATGTAATGAGCAATGCAACGTCACCGGATAGCCTTCCTTCAGACACCTTAGATGGCATGATGACGCTCAAGAAGAGAAAGAAGGTTAGAGGTTCTTGGGTATTTTAGAGCTGTTATGGAAGGGGCTTACATCCAAAAAATATTTTCAATGAGTCATATCTTTTGATTGGATGTAGCTTTTACTCCTTTTTTTTTCAACTGGATCTAGCTTTTATTCCTTTTTTCAACTATTGATAACTAATTAGACAGATAAAGATAAACACTGTAGTGATGCTGATTGGTGAAAACTTACTCCAGCAGATCAACCCAAGTCCTATATCCCTGGAGCCTTGCAGTGGGAACCGAGCAGCCGTCCTCTCACTCCTGGTTCAGTTGCCTACCGGTGGGGAACCCTTCACACCGCCAGGACATCCAGGTAAGAACAGATTGTCATTTTCTTGCTATAAACTATATTTTTATAGGAACTCTAAGAGTATAGCTGGGAGGTATCCAGTATACTTACTTTGTGTTCCAGGTGCCCACTGATGATGTGGAATGCATGCTTTATCTTATCCAAATTGTTTACACATTTCCATATATTCACAAAGTAAAAGATAGAGCAATATAAATTTTAATTGTTTTGTGTTTCGTTTTTGCATATTTTGAGAACAGACCAACTCTATTTTCAGGTGGTCTGGCAATAGCAAGCACTCTTGTAACGCTCGGAAACCCGAGGAAATGTAGTTCCGACCCCATAACTCTTACCAAGGGGGACGTCAACAAAAATAAAGCTCTAAGAGGTAAACAACCATATTCCAGCCATTCTCCTGACACCTGTATTTAACATAGGCCTTGCCACCATCCTGTAAGATGTGCAGATGTATCATGTATGATAAGCCATTGTTAACAATAGTCACATCCAAATTTTATAATGTAGTATGTAATAATGATCATAATGATTAGGTTTAGTATTAGTTGTCTGATGCCTTGAGCAGACAAAAGCATTCTCTGTTGTTGCTTATGTTGTCGCTTGCAGAAAGCTACATTGACTTAAAACAGTTATTTGGAAAATGAACCACTGAAACAGGTCTTCAGATGCACAGGTGTGTATTTGATGATATACAAAATGAGATGAGCATTTTATTCCTTTATTTTTTTTTTTTTTTTTGCTGAGTTTAACCCTTTTGTTTCTTGACTTTATTACCTACAGACATTTACCTGTTTTTCCACCTTAGTTTGAAAGAAAGGAAAATTGATTTCCTGTATGATTACCTGCGAAAGGATTTTTTTTTTTTTTCTTCTTCTTTTCTTTACTATCCATGTATAATTTCCTTGAAATTTGGAAGTCTATAAGCAGTTTTATTTTTGTATTTAATATTTTTTCAATTTCAAGAATGTCAACTGTTATCATTTCCAGGCCAGGAATGTCACTACTGTCTGCTAAGGCCTTAGATATGTGTTCTAAGACGAGCTTAGAAGTTAAACATGTTGAGTTAAACAATACGAATACAGTCCAGAAATGGCCAAACGAATTACATAATGCAACTGTACTGGGATGTTGAGCCTGGACAGTCCTGGCCACACAAAGTTCCTACTTCTTTGTGGAATAGTGAGAAGCGTAGCAACTCCACAAGGGCATGGTGGCAGAAATTCCTCTTGACACATGCGTTTTTTCATTGGCTGAAGATTGTCCGGGTTAGGAACGAGTGTTGGAGTATCATCATATACACACGACTCGTAGTTTTTTAATAATGAAGTTTTATTTGTTACGTATCATGCTCTGATAGATGCAGTTATCAGTGAAATATGGATAATTTTTCTTTTTCTTTTTTCTTTGTCTCTTTATTTCTTCTTTTTGCTATGAAAGAGTGACCACTTCTCATTTTCATTCATCTTTTTTTCCCCCCTACCTATCAACCCTTGCCTTCACTCCCTTCCCTACCCAACCCTCCACCCCTCCCTCTAGCCATCAGACTAACAGAAGACGTTACACGGATTTGATAGCGGCTTCGGAAGGGGCGGGGTGGGTGTGGTGGTAGGGTGGGGGGGGAAGGGTAGAATAAAACAGGGGAAGGGGGAGAGCACCTAAATGGAATCCTGCGTACCAAGCACTTCTCAGGGAGTGGTTGAGAGTCTAGGCCTGGATGTCGAGGGAGGGAGACGCGGACGGTGGCGGCTCAGGTGTTTGCCGTTTCTGGTTTCAGTGTCGAGCCAGTGGGAGGGAGAAAAGAAGGAAGGAATGATAATTAGGGATAAAGAGGAATTCAGATTGTCTAGTTCTCAGTCTTCTCTTTTTTAAGTTCAGTGAGAGTATGTGATAATGTGGAACACAGTTCTTACGTTTGTTATGATGATGATGAGGATTTTTTTTATTATGGATATTATGATTGTCATTATTATTATTATTGTCATTATTATTAGTAGTATCATCATCACTATTATTGCAATTATTGGTAGTATCATTATTTTTTATCAAATCATATTGATAATTTTTATTATTATTATTATTATTGCTATAATTATTATTTTTATCATCATTATCATTACTAGATATTGAATATTGTTGTTTAGTATTGTTTTTATGATTTGCAAAAAATTATTTTATTATTTTATCATCATCTTCACTATTATCATCATAATTATCATTATTATTATAATCACAACTACTGCTATTACTATTACTACTTATGCTACTATTACTACTGCAAAGATTACTGCTTCATATTCATTATTGTAATAGTAATGATATGAATGGTAAAGATGATGGCATGGTCATTTTTGGAAATTTTTGATAATGAGAAATGGTGTTCATTGTCGTTACTATTGTTTTTGATGTTTGTTTTGTCGATAAGTTGAATTGAATTGTAGTTTCAGTGCATAATATGTTAGACTGAAGACCATAGCATTATTGTCTTGCCTTACACAGTTTTCATGAAATCAGAATTAGACAAAAAAAAAAAAGCGAATGTCTTGTCTTCGCAGTCTCGCTAAGAAGCATAAGGTTTAACGTCTTATCATGGTATTGGATACCTATATTGCATCCTAAAGAGTTAGTGATGTATATCACTCTTTTGATCTTCAGATGATAAAGAGAAAATTTCCACACTTCTTTCTTGCACTACCAATAACTTCTTAGTGTAGGAGATAGCATGTTAGGGAAATTGGTATGTAAAATAGGACAGAATATTTATATTTTTCAGAGATGCAATACTTGTACTTTAGGGATATGTAAAGAAATGGCTCGAAGATCAAAATTCTTGTGAACGTCTGTAAACTGTGAAGTGTGTTTTATGTATGAAATGGGCATGCTTGTATTCTAGACACTTGTCTGGGATATTACTTGTAGAATGTTAGTAACATGATAAAATTGGAGAATGTGGTGTTCAGTTTTAATTTTCCATACATGTTAACATCTAGGCAATGTTCTCTCCTGTGGGTACCCTTATCATGGGCAGATCATTGCATATAGAATAGCAGTTTGAACCTGAAAACTGTGATGGTTGTCATTCTATGTGCATGTGGCATTGTCATTTGTATGGTGAAGGGTATTATGAGATTGTTCATTATACTTGCACTGTATGTAATTTCTCTTTTCCTTCTGTTTCTGGTCTTCTCTCTCATTTTTATCATGTAGTGTGTTTTGTAAAACATTGCAATTTCGTGTTCAGTGGTCGTCATGGATGCCTGTGTTACAAGGCAGTGTTTTTATCACAGCAAATTTTTATATTATATTTTCTTAGGCCTTTAATATTGCTGCCTTGGTAGGTATGGATTCATTTCATATGGCTCAAATACTTTGTTGTTATGGTTTTGGAACTTATGGATGTACATATTGAACAATAATTTTAAGACTTCAGATCATGATGTAATATATATATATATAAATATATTATTTATTTAGCCTGTATTATAAGGCAGAGCAGACCAAGTTGTGTATGGACTGTTTCATTGAATCTCAGCCATGTGATAATTCTGTATTCTAAGTCTGAATGATTTGCTCTTGGCTGTACGAAGGGCTTCAGCAGAAGGATATCAGCACCACAAAAGTGATCTGATCGCTTTTTTTGTGATGGCAGTAAGGTGTTTAACTTTTCTGGAACTGGAATGTTTTATATTGAAGTGAAGGTTATAATATAAACCATGGTTCGTGTATGAGTGATGGAATTTTATACCCCTTTTTACTAGTTGATGTATGCCGTGTAGCATACAAGATTTACTGTTTTGCTTGGGAGGAAGTATCACATTACTTGTTACACAGGGAGTGCTTGATATACAAAAAAAAATTGTCACACAAAATTCATTTTTTTATTTGATCATTCTTAGGGATTTTTAGGGCAAAGAAAACTTGTTACATTAGCTTTACCAGGTACTTTGGAAAGGGAACATTGTTACCACATGTATTCAGGAAAAACAGGGAATCTTAAAATTACCATGGACTACTTAGAAGATTATAGGCATTTTTATTGAAATAGATTTCACAATGCAAGTTACACATTGCTTTCACAGAAAACTCTATCCATACAAAGGGATTTGATGTGTACTGTGCTGTGTGTTGTAACCCAGAGGTGGGTTGAGAATCTGTACCTTTTTGCAACAATACAAAATGGCATGAATATTTGTGTGGTTTCAAAATGTTGGAGTCCAAGACATCATAGAGTATGATGCTGATATTCTTTGATAAATATCTTCCCTCCCTCTCCTCCTCCCTCCTTCCCTCTCCTCCTCTCTCTCCCTCTCTCCCTCTCCCTCCCTCTCCCCCTCCTCCTTCTCTTCCTCTCTCCCCCCTCTCTCCCTCTCTCCCCCTCTCTCCTCTCCCCCTCCTCTCTCCTCCCTCCTCTCTTCCTCTCTCCCCCCCTCTCTCCCCCCTTCTCCCCTCTCTCTCTCTCTCTCTCCCCTCTCTCACCCTCCTCTCTCTCCCTTGACACAAAAACTCCAAGAGCACCAAAATTGCCACTTCGGAATTCAGAACTCGAAGTGGGGATCTAAGACGGCACACATCATACCCCTAGTGTGTATAGGGCTCTAGGAAAAGTCAGAGGAAAATAATTCATAGAAATTGTTTCAAGTGTACAATTAGACATGACTGAAAAAGAGATGGTAAAAATACACCAAACAAGCAGTATTGCCACATTCAGTATAGGATATTTGTACTGGGGCATATGGTATTCTAGCTTGATACTAAACAGTGTACAGATATTTAGTGTCAAATAAGTATTAATTTTATTTTTACTTTTCTTTCTTTCTTTCTTTCTCATGTTTTGGTGATTATGATGTACACAGTATTAAGGTGTATGAATATATGGAGAATATTGTGGTTATGATTATGATGATTATTTTGTTTGTTTTTGTGGTTATTTTTGTTATTGAATTTTTATTATTATAACTTTGTAGTTTGATTATCAATATTGATAGTTCGAGTTGTAGAAAGAATAATGAATAAAATGAAGTATTATGAAATTGGTGTAAATCATCTACTTTTGCATACCATTGTGCTTGTCCATTATTATTATTGTTATTATTATTATATTATTATTATTATTATTATTATTATTATTATTGTCATCATTATTATTACTATAAATATTATTATTATTATCGTTATCATTATGATCATTCTTATTCCATGACTGGATTTTTTCTATTTCTTCCTTTCTTTTCTTTCTTATCAGTTTTCATACATTGTTATTGTTGTTATCATGATCAACCTGGGCTTGCCACTTGTAGAACTGTTCTGTTTGATTTTCCCTGTATACACTTTACATTTCATATCCATAGCGTTAATCCCTTTTTTATTATATTTGTACGTTCAAGGGTACAATGAATGATGTGAATGGAATGAACAATTTTTAACTTGATTTTTGCTTTTCCCATTGTGTTCGTAAAGGGAAGTTTTAATATCGGTGACGAGATGAGCTGTTTTGATATTTCTTATTTCTTTTCTATTTCTAATTTCTTTAGTAACTTTCATGTCCACCCCCTCCCCCGATTTGTTCCTTTTTATATATATATATATAGATTTATTTGTTATCGAATTCTTTATTTCTGACACATACTGACAATCGTGGAGGAAATTTGTCAGAAGGGCCAAAGATTGATGTCACAAATATACTTAAAAGGCTGAGAGTGGTTTGTATTTTGTTCTTTATTTACACGTCCTTTATTTCTACGAATTTTCTGAATGTATTTGTGTATACGTATAATTCTTAACTGATTATTATTGTTTATATTACTACTTATTTTATTATTATTTTTTTTTTCATAGGTCAGGTTACTTGAGAAATACCAAATTAAATATAGAAAATGGTACAAGAATTTAAAAAGGTGATCTGGGGAGCCCTTGTTTTCTCAAAATATTCTGTGAAATAAAAACAAGGAAGGGAAGAGAGTGACAAAAACTGATGTGCCTGCGTGCAAGCATGTAAATGTGCGTGTTTGTGTAGGAAAATGTTATAGAGAGGGAGAGGGTGTAGTGTTGCATAGCATGAGAGTTATTGGTTGTGTTTGATCGTTTATTGGTCTTCGTGTGTTTGAACCTCTTCCCCTCCTGTTTCTTCAGTATTTTTACCTTCGTGTAAGCAATGTGAGTTTTATATTGGTGATTATATAGAAAGCGCAAGAGAGAGAAAATTTTAATGTTTTATCATTAGCATCAGTATGAATACTTTTATTTATTATTATCATCATTATAAAGATTGTGTGATTATTTATGGAGTTGCAAAATAATACCTGTTACAATTATGTGTGACTTGTATATTGTTTTAGAAGAATGTTAAGATTTGACAATATCAGGCTTTACTGTGTATAGTTGTGAATCTCAGTTTAAGTCATGTTTACATTTCATGTAGAAAGAACAAAAAAACAAACAAAAAAAACTACACAAAATATTGTTTTTTGAAAAACAAATAAAATCCAATATGCATAGCTCAGCAATAATACATTAGTTGTAGGTCTGTTGATATTATTTTTATTATTTTTTATTCTTACGAATTTTATCTTATGAAATTTCACTGAAACACTCCAGTATATATGCACACTTAATTGAGGAAAACTTCTACCTCTAAAATAGCTTTTTCGTTTTTTGTTTTTTTTTAGAAGTAATATTTTTGCACTCAATACATTTTATAGATCCGTAATGCACAGACCGTTTCAGGACTTGGAAGCTAAAAAAAAAAAAAATCTGTTTTGCTTCGAGTTTTGAACAGCTGTGTAGTCGAGTTATGGCAAAGTTTTAAATTACTTTCATTTTGGAATTCTTCACAGATGATCATGTCTTAGTTTTCCCAGATATGTATATTCAATTGCTCTCTGAATTACATCATTGTTAGGGGAAGAAAAATTATTGAATTAACCCAAAAGATATCACGTGTCAAAAAATTAAGTTGTGGCTTATAGTGTTCCAACACATTGATATCATGCAGTCATAGCCTGAAAGAGTCAGATCCCCATCTTTGTGCCAGATACATTTTTTACCGTACGCCATTGAAAGGAAAATTTGAAAATTACGTTGGTGATGAGTTGGGTCTATATACATACCGATATATGTATCACAGTCATGCAGTTGTTTCAGTCTTGTGCCCTGCCTAGAACAAATGAATAATGTATAATGTCCCTACCGTAAGAAGTTGATTCTTCTCTAACTATCCTTAGGCACTGAGAGAAAGTGCTAAATGTACCAAAGATTACGTATGTAAAGTGACATGAAGTTGACATGCAATGCATTTCACATGAAGGAAATCATTGCTTGTTTTTAAATGGGGATTATAGTCACTTTAGGGAGGGCAGGGTGTGGCTGGGTCTAAGGAGGCCATTTTTATGATGCAATACATTTTAAGGGTCCATTTTTTATTGGAAGAGGATTTTCATATTTTTTAGAAATAAATATTGTTCCATAATTGTCTAGTCTTCAGTTGCAATTGATTCCATCAGAACATCCTTACAGGCTTACCCTACAGTGTGACTTTTGTCTTCCTGTCTTTATATACTGCTTTAAGGGTATGTCTCCGGTGTAGCTGAAAAGAGTAGTTACTCTAGTTACATTTATTTATTTTTATTTTATTATCATTACTTTTATTTATTTACTTTTTTTGGCTGTTCTTTGGGTGTGTTATATAGATCAAGTTAAACACTGTAATTTCATTCATAATTTAAGATTGTAATAGTTGGGTATACCAGGTAGAAGGGGTCCGTATGAAGTTAGTAATACATTATGTATAGTTATTTGTTTTGCTGCAGTCAGTATCATGTTACAGTCTCACTAATTCTAAGTGTAATATCAAATTCCTTAAGAGAAAATGTTCAGGAATGTATCCAGTTATTTTATCCAATCTGAATATAATCTGGAATAGTAGTATGGTATACTTTAATTTTTAAAAAGTATACCACTCTGGTATTGTTAGTTTATACAAGTCTAAGCATTTTCTCTTTTGTCCATTGTAAATATCTCTTACAAAGAGCCTCTAGGGGCATATGTTCCATTCTTGTGTAATTACCTAAAGAATTTCATTCCAAGGCCAGGCTTATTTCACAGCCGTGACTGGCAAGGCAATTCAAAAGGTATTGAACAAAGCTTAACACAACCATCAACAAGTTCATGATTCTATGGATTTCATTCTAGTATTTTAGATTTTGTTGTGGCTGTGAGACAAGACCCAAGATGCACTACTGTCTATGGTTACTGCAGCAGCTTTTATTGTTTGTTGATAATAAAATAATCATATTCCTTCACTCTGCTGTAAAACAATTTTGCTAATAAAATGCCATGTTATCAATTGACTTTTATTGATTCCATTTGTATATAAAAAAAACTCACAATTTCATATTGTGTTTTAAAGAAATCAGAAAAACAACAAAGGGGGAAAATGTACATTTTACATGTTTATATGAATGTCTGGTTTACATAAAAGGAAGATAAAAAAGTATGAAATGATATTTAAAATCCTTAATGCAACCCTTAGGATGCTGTGTCAAATACACAAGAGCATTGCTAAGTAACCAGAACATAATACAAGTATCTTAGCAATTACTTGACATGTATCCAAAAAATGTTTGAAAAGAAAAAATGGATTTCCAGAAATACAAATCCAAGTCAAAACGGAATTCCACTTGATTTTGTACATTTAGACATTATGGGTAACAAGTATGACATCATCACAAGGTAATTTTTAGTTTGATAAAATAGCTCTAAAGCACATTTGTCTCCTAACTCTAAAATGATCATGAGTAATGCAACAATGACTATGGGGAAAATGCTGAGCAATATGTTGCAAGATAAAGACAGCAACACAACCATGTAATACTACTATCTACTTGACATGAGACTGGAGGAAAGAATGCTAGAACCTACTTGCATCCAAATTGGAAACCCTGTTGATTATCTTACTCAAGGTACTCAGTCAAGAACCTTAAAAGCTGTTTAGGGATGAATCACTTATCCATCCCTTCTAATATTCCAAAGGTGTATGTTTTTTGAGCATATCATAAAATAAGTAAATAAGAAAGAGAAGGCTTTATAACTTGACAACTGTTAAGAGTATACACAGCAAATGAACCACTAACCTGCAATCAAATAAAAAGGTTTTATTCAAATTTACAGATAATACTATATTGTCTGCAATACACAATATGGATGTTGAAAGGGGCAGGACGGGACTTACTGTAGTTTTCTACAACCACAAATACTAAGAAATAATCCTGGGAATGGTCTTCAGTTCACCTCACAGTAAAAATCTGCAGTAGTTAAGTTTGTATCAGTATGCTCATTAACAGTTTGAGTAAAACCCTTAAAGGACAATGTATGGCAACTAGCATTGTCGGGTATGGATGGAAACAGCACAAGTTACACTTAAAAAGTCGAAATATCACTATATTATAAACATAGAATCAAAATGAATTCAGCTCAATCATTATGTATTATAACAGACTAAAAAATAAAGAAAAATCCTCTTTCTGTGCACATTAAGCTCTGAAGTATCCCATCCTTCTGGGACTAATACACCCACAGGCACCTCCAACATGAAATCTGCACTTACTTGAAATGTTTCCTAAGGCACAAAAGTTGGCATCTAGAACATGGATATGCCACAGCATCACAAAGTTTCATATCTTGACTAGAAATGAGATTCCAAAGTATACAGATCACTCTCGGACTGACTAGTATATATGACTAAAATGAAAAGTATGGAGCAAATTTAATTTCTCTAAAAGCACCTATTCAAGCATGAGTTGCACATTAGCTTCTCCAGAAATTCTCAGGAAAATTATTAAATAAAATATTTCCATAAAGCATATCTATGGCAATTAACCACATACCATTGGGGGTGGCATGTGCGTACATGCCATGCCCACCGTGTGTTTAATTTAGTCATTTGTTTTTACATATAGACGGCTTCACAAGTACTAGGCCACCAATAAGCCAGTTACAAGAAGTACCCATCTCACCTGTTTACCCTCTTCCTTGATTTTTTAATATTTTCTAGTATTTAATACTGTAGTTAGTAATGTCAATAACAATATAGTAATAATAATGTTTATAACAAAAATAACAGTGACAATATTGACAGCATTAGTATAAAAAAGTGTTTTCCTGCCATTTCAAGGAAAGGTGAGGTCAAAAGATCTAATTGAATCTTTTGTGGATAAGCACTAGCAGAGCCATCTATGTACAGAACCATTTTGCAAAACAATACAAAAGTAAACACAACATTTTCCCGGCATTATTGGGTTAACACTACCACTCTGAAAGTCTCCATAATTACCTGTCATTTATGTAGCTGAACTGTCTTTTCTCAAGTGAACAACATTTTTAAAAGCAATCTTTATGTATAATACTATGCTTAGTGATCCTTAATAAAAATACATGACCTACTTGATGGTCAAACTCCTGTTTTCTTCAAAATGCAATTTACCTCAGTCACATTTACTCCTAAAAGCCTTTCCTTACATAATTAGCACTCATATTATAAAAGATTTTTAAACATAAATAAACAAGAATGATGACAAAAGAAAATATGAGAGCTTCTCAAACCAATAGCCCAAAAATACATTTATTACATGTTTTGTTGGTTACATTAATGCACTACAATCATGCATTTGTTGTGCACTAATACGAACACATCAATGCTTTTGGTACGGATTTAAATTTATAAAATATGCATTTTTGGGCATTTGGTCTAAGAACACCTTTTGGACATGAGTCCCCTTAAACTGTTATAAGATAAAATACTACAGCTTGGCTTAGCTCTCAGTAATACTCAATATATATTGAACGGAACTTGACTGGACATCTAAAAGAAATATGCTTTAACAATATTATGAATATTAAATGCTATTGTGCATTAGCCATTTTCCAGGAACCATTAATATAATTTAACATAGCAGAAAACCATCACAATTAATTAAAAGTTACAGTAAAGTACTGCACCATTTACCCTTCAACCAAAAGAAAAAATAAAAAACCTAAATATAGCAATTAAACCACACATAATACAATTAAGCACGTGATCAGCATCCAGAAATCAACATGAACATGCTTATATACACATGCATAGAAAGACAGATAAAGACTGACAGACAGACAGGCAGTTTGACAGATAAGGCAGATAGATAAATCAACAAACAGACAGAGAGAGACGCACATACATGTACACACACACACACACATGCACTTGAACTGGCACTCACCCCACTTACAACACTTGCACACTTTAAGATTAACAGTGCTCCTAGTTATGTTGCAAAAAGATGGTGCAATCATATCGTAAAAAAAAACATGACAAACGACTTTGTGCAGAATGCCAAAATCTAAACAACTGATCATATGAAAAGAAAATCATGTCATGTACATTCATACAGAATAATGAGGCTTGGGCAGGACTTGATTTTGTATCATAGAGTACCATTAATAACATTACATCTTTCACCAGACAAGTTCATAAAATACACAGAGCAATACACGACACTCACTCCCATTATGAAAGGAGACAAAATACAATGTCTCCATGCCTTACTTGGAACTGAAAAGAGAAAAAAAATGATGGAAGAGAGGAGAGAGGAAAGAGAGGTGGGTGGGGTGGGAGAAGGAGAAGCAGAAGTGGAAGATGAAGGGAGAGAGGAGGAGAGGAGAGGAAGAGTGGGAGGGGGCAGGAGACAAGATGGGAAGGAGGTAGGGAGGGAAGAGTAAGAAGGAAGAGGTGGAGGGAGGGAGGGAAAAGCAGGAAGAGGTGGTGGGCAGGATAAAAAATATGTATATATATAAGGATAATGGTAATTGTATACTGTATATGGAGTGCTTGAAAAAAAAATAAATAAAAATAAAAAAAATAACAATAATAATTAAAAAATCATAACTATAATAATGATAATAATAAATGATTTGCACATATATAAATTGTCTTTTGCTAGGGAAAAATGCATTTACAGACCAACACAAAATGAGCTGATCACAAATGATATAAAAGTATCAAAGATTTATGATGCAAGAGAATCCTTAAAACTAATATGTGGAATTATGTGCAATGTGTCTAATAAACATTTTTCCTTCTTCCTTTTCTCTAAAACAGACAAAATTATTCTGACCAATAAACATAATTTGAGCTTTTTTCTTAATACATGCAATTCAAACGGTCATCCTAATTCTTAATCATCTCTTTTCATTTACATTCTGAAATACATCACTTCACACTGAAAGGGAGATGACATACTTTCCATTCTTTTACTTTTTTCCCTGTCACATTATATTCAATCATTTCTAAATTTGCTCTAAGTTATGTAATTTAAATCTTTTTAAAAACTGACTTACACTACAGACTTCATATCTCCTCAATAATAGATCATTCCACAAACTATATTATGACATTATGACTGGTTTTTCTTCATTAGATGTTTGTGCATATTCCTATAGTAGTCATCGCTGAGGTCTCGACTAGACCTTCGGCTTGAGCATAAACTCCCTGGAGCACTGAGTCGAACCGAACTCGGCTTTTTATTTGAATGCTTCCTCATGAAGGTTGGTTCTTCGTATTTTGGGTTGTTATCCGAGCTAGAGTTCAAAGCCATTTCTTCCCCTTGCTGTTGTCCAATCTGTGCCATGAGATTCATGAGGTCCTTTTCTAAAAGTGTGAGCCGTTTGATATCAACTGGTTCCTCATCCTCTTCAGCTTCATATCTATCCTTCTCGGCTTGAAAATGATTTTCTTGATACCTTTGCCCAGTCATTGCAACAGTCTTGGGATTCTCACGGTAATATGCGGGTAAGTAATTCAACCCTTCTCTGTCTACTGTAATGGGTGGATAAATGACTTCCCTGCCATCTGTTCTCAGGGAACGTAAAAGGGCTTCTCCCTGGATCCTGGCTGGAAGGGAGGTGCACTCGCCCCTCTTCTTGACAGGATCATCATCTTTGGCCAATTCCAAGCGACCCTGACTCTGGCTCCGGTATCTGGGAGAAGCCGAGCCTGAGAGAGGTTTCCGCCTCATCCTCTCCAGAGTGCGCGGCCGAGGGTGGGGAGGCCTGTTACTGGGGCTGGGCGATTTACAATCAAATTCATCATGAAAACGCGGGACGGACGAGGCTCTGCTTGCTGGAGCAGACTTCATTCGGTAGACAGCTTTGTGTCCACTATGGTCTGGCCTTTCATTACTGTTGGAAGGCGAACTTTTTTAGGTATTTATATGACAAAGATTTCATATAAATATATATATGGTACAGGTAACTACCCTATTTGCACGTGTTTCTTGTTGTCAATTTCATTACCTACTCTCTCACATGCAGTCTGACAGAAGTGCTCTAAAGAGTGGGTATATGTCTGTTGACTATTAATGGTTAAGAATTATGTTTGTGCAATGAAATACTGGATAAAGAAGCAGTTAGATAATGGGGGTTAATGGGGGTTACCTGTACTACCAATGCGCGTGTGTGAGCAAGCGAGAGCGAGAGCAATAAGAGAGAGAGAGAGAGAGAGAGAGAGAGAGAGAGAGAAGAGAGAGAGAGAGAGAAGAGAGAGAGAGAGAGAGAGAAGAGAGAGAGAGAGAGAGAGAGAGAGAGAGCGAAATGTGAAATAAGTGTGTCTTTATCTAAATATCAATTTGACACATACAGTCATTAGAGAGAGTTCTTAAATTTTAAAAAAATCACATCATTTCTGACGCAACTCACCTTGCGGGTCTTACAACCTCCTTGTAGATCCATGTCCCTTCTTTGAATCTCTACAATACAGACATAAAGAATGGAAGAAGAAAATCACACGTGTTAGTCACACCAACAAAACTACATTAGGAAACTGAGGAAAATATTAGAAGGATTAATCTGAAAACTGAATTACTTTGCCTGTAAAAGTTGTGTATACATTTTATTCCTCTCAAATAGTGCATGCATTAAACAAAAACAGAACCCCTTTAAAAATGAGGTGTCAAGCTTTTTACAGGACCAGATAGTTTGTAAACCATAAAAGGATTCTATGAGTGAAAT
>NW_020868616.1:168615-173615 GCF_003789085.1 Penaeus vannamei | reverse complement strand
CACACAACACACAAACACACACACACACACACACACACACACACACACACACCACACACACACACACACACACACACACACACACACACACACACACACACACACACACACACACACACACACACACACACACACACACACACACACACACACACACACACAACACACACACACACACACACACAAAATACGTACCTGACACCCGTTGCTTCCGTTTTCCACTTTGCTCTCGACCGATTTGACCGGGAAAGTGTATTGGAAATGGACATGGCTGGTGCTCTGGTTTCTGAAGACTTCTCCCCAGATACCAGTCTATGCAGTCTCTCTCGAAGGCGACTATTTTCTGTCTGCAATTGTGAACGCCTGTCTTTTAAAGGTCTCATCCCCACCCCACTAACACACACATTCTTCCTATGTGGCAATGTAGTATATAAAATTAATGCCTGCTTTGTATATCTTCAACTATTGCAAATCAAGCTAGATATAATGATTATCATCTACTAGGTGTTTGTTCAAAGGATAAACAGAGATAAAGCAACACATCTAAGCATTATTTACAGTTAGGAGACATTTATTTTAAAACAAATCATAAATTCATAATTTCTCACCTCCTTCTTCCTTAGTTCGTGTTGGTGATGTGCTTCTCTTTGTTGCAACACGCTTCCTAGTCTACGAGCCTGGGTTAAAAATATTTAATTCTTAAATAATACCAGATAGAATTAGGAGTACATAAACTGATTCAAGAATAAAATCTAGATAATCTAAATTGCCTGTCAGTTTGAATTCTATTTCACTTATATATTAATAACATCCTTGAAATATATTCAAAGTCTAATACTTTCTGAAAAGTGAATAAGAAAAAATCTTAATTTCACTTTATAAATGTTTATACATTTCTTAACTCCAAGAAAAAAATACTTAATATAATATCTAAAAAAAT
The DNA here is from genome assembly GCF_003789085.1 of Penaeus vannamei. NCBI lineage: Eukaryota > Metazoa > Arthropoda > Malacostraca > Decapoda > Penaeidae > Penaeus > Penaeus vannamei. Next base: position 172,675 of record NW_020868616.1, on the reverse strand, counting down.
CCATAAATATCTACCCTCTAATAAACCAATTCTCTTTCGTTTTATACCTGTCAGAAACAAATAACAAAATAACAAGAGCTCAATTACCTCCTCTTTCTCTGCTTTGAGCTTTGAAGCAAGTGCTTTGTTAACAGTGACTGCCTGCCTCTCCCTCTCTTGTGCGTCACAGACTTGTCGCTCCTTGTCATCAATTGTCCCTCGTAGATCCCTTATGCTGCTCTGTAAGATAAATTAGTATTATAATACTTATATAATATCATTACCATTAGAACAAGCACTTTTAACAATATTCAAAACCACTTTCTCTGCCATGCTTTAGAATTTATGTGATAATAGGTACAAGACATTATCACAAGTGGATGCCGTTCCTAACCAAGAGGATTCGGACCCACTTTGCTTTAAATTTACTGGTCCCAGCTATGCATTCTACCACCATACTACAGCAACCCCTTTACACTATCCTTTACAAGCAAAATAATTCTAAGTTTTGCCAAGTTTCCATTCAAAATATACCCACAAGCAATATAACCTTTTTGGAAATGGTTCAAATTTAGAACATAGCCCTTCCCTATCTTTGGAAAGTATAGTAATCTGACAGAAAAATTCAAATTCTAAGTTTTGCCAAGTTTCCATTCAAAATATACCCACAAGCAATATATATAAAAGCACTCAATCAAACGCACGTACTTGGAAATGATTCATATCTGCTGCATCTCTTCTCCTCTGATCTTGAAGAGTGTTGCAGTCGTGGACGGAAGAACGGTAGAGACGCGATACCTCCCAGCAGGCATTGATGAGGGCCACCAAGTTCACTTTCTGGCTTCCTGTTTCTATGAGGCCACAGTTGAGCCCTAAACCCTGGAGTTCCTGTGAGGGTTAGGTTAGAGCTGATTATCAGTCACAGTAAAAGTGATAATAAAGATTGTAAAAATAATGACAAGGATAATGATGATGGTGATGACTGGAATGATGATCATAATCATCCTCATTATCATCAGCAACTGCACCAGCATAATAATAATAGTAAAAACAATCATCGCCAATACCATTAAGAGTCACAATAAAAACAGTAATAAAAACAAACACACAATAGCACTCCTTACTTGTGTGAAATATATAATAACAGTAACAGAAGCAACTATAATAACAATTACCATTAAGTTGCAACAATAACAATTATCATTAAGTCACAACCACAAAAAATTAGCATTAAGTCTTCACAAAAACAACCACACACAATAACGCTCCTTCTCACCTGTGAGAGGTATACAACCGCACTCTGCATGTTATTTGTTGTACAAAAATAAGGGGGCGAGTCTACTGGTGAGACCACCTGATGGTGCTTGCCTTCCCCAGCTGCCCCCGCATCACATAGTGACACGAGGTAGCACAGCTGTCCTTTCTTCATCTTTTCACCCATCTGCAAAATAACGGACAGTGGTGAGAGCATAGAAGAGTCTTGATGAAATCTCATTACATATCAACCTAGAGCTTGAACGTGAATAGGATATTATATTTTACACTACTTCTATGAAATGTATTTCCAATAAACTGTATGAAAATCAAGTTTCCACTGGATTACTTAATTACAAATGTAGACTCACAACACAAAACACTTGCAAGAAACTACATAAAGTATGATATATTTCAGTTGAAAATACAGCCATTTCATGTTCTAGAAACCACAATTTCATAACCTCTACATCCTTATATTTCTTCACAATAATATTCTCAGAATCTATCAACATCCACATGTGTAGCCATACCCTAAATCCTTGTCAGAATCCACACTTATTCTCCTCACAGACAATACTCTGGGCCGGGATTCCCAACACACACAGACACGCGTACAATAAAGCCAATAAAACTCTAATACTCCCAGCTGTACCTTTAATTGGCTGAATTATACGCAGCGCAATTTATGAGGACAAGTTTTATGTACTCTGTTGTTATATCATAAGCAAATAGTAGGATTTTTATTCCATCTCAGTCATGTATGCGGTGCTTTTTATCGGTCTGGCACACTACAAAGAGCTTATACAAAGAGAGGAAAATTATACACAAAAAAAATAAAGAATATGAACCATGAAACAAAAAGTCCCGGTTCATTACACATCTTTCCATTCGTTATTACAACCACACACGCCAGTTAATTAACACCCATAAAACCACTTAGAAGACGGAAATGGCTTTTGTTTCCCTCTTTCTCTTCAACTTACTGCATAGATAGTCGTGTGGAGGGTGAAAAATTGAATATTTCCAGAGAATTTTTCAAGTTGTGGAAGACATTATTTTTGTTTACCTTCTGCTACGACGCCAGTGTTGCCAGCGCGGGGACACACCTCTGAGGAGTGTTGCCAATTCGTCATTCGTTAAAATTCATTCCTTCATTGTGTATTAGAGTGTATATTGAGTGGTTAATGTTATTAAGTCATATCATTAACGAGGAAAGAATGTCGCTAGTGTGAATTCTATCTAAATTCGTATACATTTGTTGTCTAATGATTGTGTATTGTTGCCAACGTGGGGATACACCTCTGAGATCCCCTGCTAATTTGTCATTTAAATCTGTGTATATTATTAAATAGTAATGAAAATAAACAATGGATATTAAAGCCGAAGCTACATCCATTGATATTCTCATTTATCGTTGTATATTGTTGCGTACTATTGCTAATCAAATCTGTCAATTTTGCAATGCTCCTTAGAAAATTCACCAAAATTTATGCATTGATGTATAACTGAATGGTTAGAAAGTTTAAAAAGAAACATATGTGATAACACAATTTCCACATACATAATTGCAACTGATTACGTATTTGTAGATTCCTTTCATACATAGGGATAATAGGGGATACATAGGGGATAATTTTTCCCTTCATCTTATACAAGCATTCAGTCAGGTACATGTATTTTTTCTTCCTTCTTTTCTTTCTTTCTTTTCTCCTTTTTCTTATTTTAAAATTGCCGCATCCATCTGCAAGCAACTCGACCTCCCTCTGAAATTGGCAACCGTATAATGATTCAGTTTTCGAGAATGAAACTAATATTCGGAACAATGGCGGGGTTCGTGATAGTATCACGCTTTATAAGGTAGCCATCTTTATCCGTGTCGCTAATTAACACATGGTGAGTATTTTGTGGTTGGACTTGAAGACTGGTATCCTTAGTATTCTGTGATGAGTATACATATTATTTCATGGCGAATATCTTTATAATTCTGTAGTGAGGATTATGTTATTATGGGGTGTATGTCTTTTATTGTTCTGTTGTAAGTATGATTACTTTCCTATGATGAGTATCATTATTCTTTAATGAATATCCTTATCATTCTACGATGAGTATCCAAATTATTCTGTAATGGGTATTTTTGTGTTGTATTGGTGTTTATCCTTAATTCTGAGGTGAATATAAGGATCTTGTGGTACTCTTTTTGTTTCGTTGGCGAGGTCCGACTCAAAGAATATTCGTATACTTGACATGCATAAATAAAGAAATAAATGCACATTTATTACTCTGGACACGTATATCAACCGGGAAAATAGATAGTTAAATGTATATCTATCAGATATATAGACAGATATGCCTTTATTTCTGCGTCTGTGTTTATGAAAATTCTTTGGGTCGGGCCTGGCGCAATTTGGATAAACCGGCCGATTATGATGAGTATATTTATTCTGTGGTATCTTGTTGCTCTACGATGAGTATCCTTATCACTATAATAATTTATTCTTGTAATTACGTGTAGAATTATTTTCATTGTGTAGTAAATATATTTCATTATTGAGATGCGAGTATTCTAATTATACGACAGAGAGTAAATGGTTTTGCATTTGGAGTCAAGATTCAAGATATGGTATGAGATATGATATGTTTTATAGTAAAATCATTCCGCCATGTTGGATATTGTAACAGCTCTACTGAACATTTGCGTTTGACGTCAAGCTAAATACGATCTGAAAAAGATATGTATCCGATATCTGCATCCGCACGAAATGGAAAACTATATAATTTATACACACACACACACACACACACACACACACACACACACACACAC
>NW_020868616.1:138615-163615 GCF_003789085.1 Penaeus vannamei | reverse complement strand
TCGTATTAATTCTCCTCCTTTTCATCTCTCGATCTGTCTCTGCCTCTCTGCCCTTGTCTGTATGTCTGTCTCTGTCTCTCTGTCCTTGTTTGTCTGTTTGTCTGTCTGTCTATGTCTGTTCTCTCTGTTCTCTCTCTCTCTCTCTCTCTCTCTCTCTCTCTCTCTCTCTCTCTCTCTCTCTCTCTCTCTCTCTCTCTCTCTCTCTCTCTCTCTCTCTCTCTCTCTCTCTCTCTCTCCAGATTTATATTTATATTTGCTTTTCTTACTTAAAAATATCAAATCTTATGTCAGGTGGAATAAATTTCACAGAAAAGATAATTCAAGAAGTACATCCATTATCTCCAAATATGAGATAAATCCATATTGAAGAATATTTAGATGTTTTGTAGTAGAAAACATCGATTGAATATTACAACACAAAGGAGAAAACTTGAATCTTATCCGAGTGCAGCACTATTAAAAGGAATAGATGATTTCATAGGCAAGAGTAATGTATGTAAAGATGAAATCGTACTTTTTGCTCACATATTGGCGGAAACAATATATAAAGTAGAACGATATATATGCTATTATTACTTATTTCACGCTCTATTTACTTATTTCTACCAAGGTTAAGGGTAAGGCGGAATAAGTTTTAATAATCTTTAGTGGAAAAAATCGGGCAAATAGATTCAAGTAGATTTTCACTGTAACAAATCATTTCTTTTCATGTTTTGGGAAAATGTTCGAATTTCTAAAGGAAACCACAACACGGACGCTCGCATGTCAAGTCAGAATCAGCTGTTACCGAATTTATTCAAATAAGCATTAATGAACCTAATAGAAAGAAGATATAACTGAACGAAAACACAAAATCGGAAATGCATGCTACGATAATTTAAATAAGAGATTTAAAAACACCTGGAAAATATAGACGCTCGTTACCCCCTCCCGATTCCCGTCCTGTGATTGGTCGATTCAAAAGAGTTCCGCGGACGTGTTAAAGGGAAAGGGGTGGTCGTGTCTCGTCTTATTTTTCCACATATGGATTCATTTTAACGTCAGATAGGTCGAAAAACTAGGGTAAGTATGCATGAAGTGTCGGTGCATCCCTTAAAGATAAGAGAGTGTCGAGATGAAGAGCCGTTTGAGTGGAAATTGTGGTTAAAAGTGTAGTCTGAGGGACTTTGTTTTGAGCGAAGTTAAAAGTCCCGTCAGAGTGATGCGTGTGTCTGTTATGTTTTGTATTTTCTGTTATTTTCCCTTGTTTTCTTTCTGAAATTCGTTTACTCTAGTGCTTTAGTTATTTTGTAATGTTTTGTTGGGAATTACTACCCTACACTATGTGATTTTGAAAGAGTTATTTGAATTTGTGTGAAAACGAGAAAGGAAAACATGGTGGTTTCGAGATCAGAGCGCCTTTTGAATGTAAATAATGATAAATTCCAGTATCTTTTTACCTTTGCGAGTGTTTTAAGTCAATATTTAATACGATATTGACTTAGGTTTATGAGGTATACTCCTCGTTCCGGAATTTTTTGATGTGAAGGCTAATGTAACAGTAAAATTTAAATGGGTTTCGGTACCTTAGGGCTAATGAAACGGTTCTGGTTGCTACGCCCAAAGCGGTTTCCTTTATTTAAAAATAAATTGGCGTTCTAGGGAATATTGCGGTTGATAATTCATTGGAAGGAGGTATACTTTAAAAAAATGATAGGGTTATAGATTTGAGTTGGCAGCAGTTTGGTTACTTTTAAGTATTGGTGCCATTATAGTTTTAAGGGAAAGTTTCAAGTTGGTTGTACTTTTGGTACAAGGGAAACAGTACATGGAAATGTTAGTGCGATGAATTCGAAAATACATCAGTAAATTTATACATCTGCTCACTGTAAACTTTACTTCGTATAGTCTTGTAAGATTGACCTTGAATCCTTCCTTGGAACTTCTTATCAAAGAACAAAAAATATGTATTGTGGTTTATTGGCCTTTACTAGAGGTGTATAACATGGCGGTCAGATTGACTGCTTGACTCCATGTCACCTGTTTGAAGTGAAGACTGCAGGACTAGCATTGTAGTTTGCAGTAAGTTATAAGTGGATTTGGATAGAACGGTCATTTTCTAGAAGTCACTGCAGGTCTTTTGTACATTTTTACCCATTTTTGTTCTATGCTGTACATGTCACAGATTGAAAATACAGTTTTATCGAAAAGGTAAATTAGTAACAGATCCACTGAAATAGTTGTCATAGCCTGCTTGCTGCCACCATTCTGGCAAAAGCCAACGGACTTCCAATCTGTACATTCTAGCAGGATAGAGCTCCTTATTTGATGAAAAAAGTTTGGGAGGTCTGTGAACCATAGGTATGATGGTCATAGTCATGGTGTTAGAAGAAAGAGAAGGTCCGTTTTTTTTTTTTTTTTTTTGTTTGTATTATTATTATTATTATTATTTTTTTTTTTAAACATTTCCAATTTGAGACAATTATATAACAATGATAGAGGATTCTTTGCTCTGTTGATTCCATATGCTGTTTACCCTGTATTGTATCTAAGTGTCTTAAACCTTAGTATATCAGAAGAATATTGCAGATGATGAAAAATTATATGTGGTAGGAGAGAGAATTACCTTGCCTTTAATTATCAGTATTGCTTATTTCCCCTTTCTTTTTTTCTTTTCTCTATCTGTAAAGAATGACTTTTATCATAGTTCAGTAAGGTGAATTTAAGGGAATAGGGCCACCAAATCCGTTATTTTTTCTCAGTTGACTATTGTGATTCATGAACTAGGTTGCTAATGTAATGTATCTGTCTGTGTCTATCCATCTGTCTTGCTCACTCTAAATATTTGTCTGTCTGTCTATATCTGTGTCTTGTCTATTTTTATCTGTGTCTGTCTGTCTATCTATATCTGTCTGTCTGTGTCTGAATCTATCTGTCCATTGATCTATATCTATCTGTCCATCTACTTATCTCTATCAATCTGTCTGTCTGTCTATATCTATCTATCTATCCATCCATCTATTTTTGTATATATCCTCTATATCTGTGTTGGTCTGTCTATATATATCTGTGTTGGTCTATATCTGTCTGTCTATCTATATCTATATCTGTGTCTGTCCATCTACTTATATCTATCAATCTATCTGTCTGTCTATATCTATCTATCTATCTATCCATCTATTTATGTATATATCCTCTATATCTGTGTTGGTCTGTCTATATATCTGTCTGTCTATATCAATCTATATCTATCTATATATGTATACACCACCTATTTCTTTTGTCATCTATCCATTACAATGTACTTACATTCCAGCAGTAAAGTAAATTGTAGACCACTGTTGTTACTGTGGATCACAATGATATTGTTTATGTTGTGGAGGTAATTTAAAGATGGTCTGAGTGACTTACTCATTTTTCTTTTCTTCACCCCCCATAGGAGATGGTGGTCACAGATTCATTATACAGTCTCTACCTCCGTGCCCAGGAGAAGTACAATGAAGGCTGTAACGATTTTGAGGTAAGTGGTTCTGCTGGTTTTGTTTTTATGATACTCTGCTTTTTCTCTCACTTTTTTCCCTCTCTGTTGAGGTGTTATGAACGTCACGGAGTAGCTCTCCATTTTATAACATAGAGAAAGCGAGAAGTAAGATACAGGGATCCAGTTTGCCAGCTTTGAAAGTCATGAGTATCCAGAGGAACATAAATGAGTAATCCATTTCTGAAAGACTGAGGCAGTACGACAGTGGAACCAGAAAACAGTGCGTCATGGAGAGCTTGTTAGTGACGTATGTGTCACCTAATATAATGATCATTACTTTTTAATCTTGAATTTATGTGATACTGATAGGGCTGTATTGGAGCTTATATAGAATTTAGTTCTTGTAATTTATAATTGATGTGAATTAATGTTTAAATGCCTGTCTATGCCTTACATCCCATTCATGTTCCAGGAGCACTTTACGTGGCTCGAGGAGGTTGTGTCAGCAGCTTGCGATACGTTTGCCACAACCGATCCCTCTCTCTTGCCAAAGACACCGGGGGTAAGAAGGACAAAGAAAAGGGCACTTCAGCCAGCGTTAACAGGTAAAGTCTGTTCTTTATGTGCTTTTTTCCTTGCAGGGATAGACACTTTGTTGTTAATTTTGTTATATTGGAATGGGTTTGTTTGCATTGCTCTTCTACTGCTGCTGCTGGTGTTATCACTATCATAAATTATTATTATTGTTGTTTTATTTTATGTTTTGTGATCAGTATTTTCAAACATGCTCTCTCTCCAGGTTAACAGATGTGTGTAGGTGCTAATGAAATGAACCAATATATGCTTCCTAAAGGGGGGGGATCCATGTTTGTGTTTTGCCAGTATAAACTACTATATTACTGAAAAGTGGTTATATTGCTTCCATCAGCACATTAACTCTCCTTCTCTCTCTTTCTCTCTGAAAAGATATTTCAGAATCTCCTCCATCAAAAAGGGTATCCACTGAAGATGCCAATAATAAGGATAATGCCACAACTCCAACAGAAGCGCCTGCCAGAAAGGGAAGGGCAGCTGCAAGGGTATGTTGAAATTCAAAGCATTTTTTGTTACATGGAATTTTCACACTTAGTCTACTCTTGTACACATGAAAAAGACAATCATATTTTAATTGGCTGTGGTAGTTCATGAACGAGTTGAAAATTACTGTGGCTATTTATCACGAATTCATGGTCTCTTGTCAGGTTTATTTTAAAATTCTTGAAATGTAATTTATCCCGTGTAGGTGGCGCAGTCAAAGACCAGGCAATATGTACAGCAGTCTATCAAGTTCAAACTAAGGCGTCCTTCGACACCAGAGGACCCCAGAAGGAATAAGACCACACCCTCTTCAAGTGATTGTGCAAATTCAGCCAGAAAGATCAGGTATGTCAGATACCTTTCAGGAGGGTCACAACTGTTGCGAAGGCTAACAGACTTAATGGTTCCTGTTATAATTTTTCATAAATGCAGTTCAGTTCATGCATTTAGAAAGATTTATTATGAAAATGGTTTGTTTACAGTTTCTGTTTCTGCTGACAACATGCCTTTTCTTTGTAATCTTCACAGAGCTGGATTGTTTCAATAAAACCTTTTTTATTGCCTTTCTCTTATCAGTGATTTGAGCACTATTTGTGACAGAATGGTTTATTCAGCTAATTTCATCTTATTTTATGTGAATTTATGTTAATGAACCGGATTATCCATTTAATTAGGTATCAGCGTTCACTTGTGGTTTCCTGTTATGAGGGTTTTGGCTTCTAAAATGTTAGAATATAGAATACTTGTTTATTGGAGACGGAAATGAAAAGGATTTTAAAAATATATATACATACATTATTTTTGTACAGGTCTCGCATACAAGAAACACCAGAGGGCCCATCTACCCCAGTCAGAGCTGAACAAAAGAGCCAGGCCAAGGTGGAAGTTACACCTGATACTGAATCCAAAACAAATATAACCAAACCTGAGACACCACTACGTGATAGCCTGAAAGAGACTCATGAGGGTAACAGGAGAAGTAGTTCTGATGTCAGATTAAAAGAGGAAGAGGAAGAGAAGGCTGATATGAACTTACAGCTGAATCTGTCTGAAAATGAAGATGAAAATGAAGTGGAGCAGGATGTGAATGTGCCAGAGTGCACACAGTATGACCTCAGGCTTGAGGACAGTGAAGAAAACAAGAGCGAAGAGGATGTGTTTGAGAGCATGGAAACTGACATTAGAGATGATAAACCATCTGTTCAGGATGTTGCTGATTGTATGGTATCCAGTGTTATAACCACAAAAAGCAAAAACACAGCTGAAGAAAATTCAACTACCACGTCCAAGTCTCCTGTAGAGGCAGCTCCTGCTCCCAAGGCTCGTTCAACTCGCACAAAGCAGAAGGCATTGCCATCAACATCTGAAGAAAGCGAAGGAAGCCAAACAACATCCAGTTCAAATGTTTCTCAATATCCTGTACCAAAACCGCGTTCCACCCGAACCAAGCAGAAGAAAGAAGTCCAGCTAGGTAGCAGTTCAGATGAAACCAATGTCCAAATGCAGCCACCAAAGGAGATGCCTAAACAGAGAACAACACGCACCAAAACTAGAGCTAGAGAAGCCATGACATCAGAGAGTGATAAGGAAACTTTAGAAATCCATTTATCCACTGAGGAAGAGGTGCCTGTCCCGAGTCCAGACAGCAAGAAAAAGGAAGATTTTTCCAAGCACATCTCACAGACAAAGCCAAAACAGACCGAAATTATGAAAGAGGAGAGAGAATTAGCAGACTCTCCAAAGCCGAGGTCTACCAGGACAAAGAAGCGCCAGGTGAATGAGTCCCCAGCCAAGCAGCCGAGCAGAACTACAAGGACAAAGCGCAGGAAGTTTGAGGAGAGTGAGAATGAAGTCCCAGCACCTGAGAATAAAAGCCTGGTCCTCACACTGTCAGACTCTGAAGAGGAGGAGGTTCAGAATGCTACATATATTAAGGAAGACCAGGCTCCAAAGACCTCGAAACGCGACCACTCTGTGGAGTCCATTTCTTCAGAGGCATCAGTGAAATCTTCTGCCTCCACTGCTTCCTTTGCTTCAGCACAATCAACTAACTCTGTTGTAAATGAGAAGCCAAGTGCTCGTGCTCATGGAGGGCAAGGCCAGAGGGTAACTCGCTCCAAGGTGAGGCAGCTGCCCAACTTGTGTGGGAGCCCCAAAAATACCACTGTCAAGAAAGGAATGTCTCCTGCCAAGAGCAATCCAGCTGGAACTCCAGGGAAGACGAACTTCACCAGAGGATGCTGCACTCCAAAGTCTGAAAGTGGAACACCAAAGGGTATGCGACTGCATCAGGTTGAACCTCATGCCAGAAGTCCTGTGAAATACTCCCCTCGACCTTTTGCCAGGTACAGTAGGCTTTCTGGATATTTTCCTCAGTACATTCAGATATGAAGAAAAATTTTCCTTTTTTTCTCCCTCTCATTCCTCACTCCTTTTCTTCTTGCCTGATTTTATAACATTTTTGCAGCAAAAAAACAGCAGCTTCTGTGCGAGACATGGCAACTGCTTATCAGAATTATGTTGGGGAAACACTTAATGAAACGGAGGAGGTATGTTTGCATTGATCTTTGTTGTGCTCTCATTGTTCATTTCAGAAGTGAAAAATGTAATGTGAATATCTAATAACCTACATGTATCAAATATGAGATGCAATCTAATATGTGCCTTTTTTTTTTCAGATTGTGGCCACACCAGTGCGAGTTACTCGTCACTCTAATGGAAATGGCAGGGTAAGTTTTTTTCTTCCCAAATTATATATATATATATATATATATATATATATATATATATATATATTATTATATATATATATATATATATATATATATATATATATATATATATATATATATATATATATATATATATATATATATATATATATATATATATATATATATATATTTTTTTTTTTTTTTTTTTTTTTTTTTTTTTTTTTTTGAGACAAAAAGTATTTGTTAATTGGTAGGCAGTGCATAAGCTATTTATTTCTAAGATGAGGAATTTTGGGCCTTGAAATAACTCTTGACGCTTCATTGTGAAGATAGTTAGACAGAAGTAAGAAGCAGTGAAAACTCGTCTGTTGTGTGCCATTGCCTGTTAACTGTTGGAGAGTATATTATATATAAAGTGAAAATGGGAGATAATTTTGTATAGATTGTCTCACCTCTCCTCTCTTTAATTGCACTTGTATGATACTGGCTCTTGGCTATTGTTTGTGGTACTGCTCAGTTCAAGTCATTGTTAAAAGACGTACCAAAAAGTTAGGGTATATAGGGGAGAGTCACATTGGCGGTTCTCATCCCTGAACATATTATGTCAACAGCGAGAGAGTTCTACTGCAAAGGCTGCTCGTAAGAGCCTCAAGCGTGCCTTAGAAGTAGCAAGGGCGGCTGAACTCAGAAAGAAAGAAATCCAGGAGGATGATGAGGTGTGACTTTGCTAAAGGATATGGAGTCCAGACTGAGAGGGGTTGTAGTAGGTTGTGGTGCATAGATGGGAAGAGATAGAGCAAAACTTATTTTGAGGGATAAAAACTTGAATCAGGTAGAGGTCTGTTATGTAGTTATGTCCTGGAGGTTTAGAATTTTTTTTAAGTGGTACTTAATGTTCTTTATGCTATTATACACTATGTACTACATGTCAAGTTGTTTAGAATAGTAGATAAGAGTCTAAAACCTGTAACACAGGTATTTAATGCCTAAAATAGTGTTACATTAGTATCTTGTTACTGAATGTAGATTAGTGTAAAAAGAGAATAATTCATAAGAATCTTTCATCTGAAGAATTCATCTATCACAAACTTTATTTTTCTAACAGCAGTCTTTCGGTATTGCAGGTGTAAAACCAGGGTGTTTAGCAATGTATAATAAAATTATCAAAACTAACATGAGCTGATATATTATTAGATAACACCACTGAACAGATGACATATTTATTTTGATAGATATGTGTAATGATATACCCTGTATTTTTTTTCATAATGTATTTATTATTGTTACTTGATCTGCACATAGTTTTATCATCAGCACATTTCCATTTTTAGATTCATTCTAGATTCTTCACATAGTCCCTTTTATATTTGTTTCAAGGATAAAAATCTCTAAGAAAATTATCCTTTACCCCCAGACGCCAGATTCCAGAGGCCCAAGAATAAACCCCGCCCGGACACCATCACCACACTGTCCTCCTGAAAAGGTGAGTTGGGATTGTTCTTTTGAAATTTGTGCCTCAGTTTATTTACTTTTAAAAATCTTTTTTCCTTCTTTTTCTTTTCTTAATTTTTCTTCCTGTCTTTCTGTATGTTGCAGATGCAAATGTGAATTTATTTTCTTTTACAAAAAATAAATAAAAGCATTAAAGAAAAGAAGGAAAGAAAGAGGACCTGGATTGATAATGTATTTCAGAAAGCCAATTATCACTTGAGTTAAAATTGATATAAGTGATATAATGTCTTTGACTGAGCTCTTAATCTTCCTTGTGTTGCTATAAGATAAAAAAAAAAAAAGAAAGAAAGAAAAATAACTGAATATGTGGAAGGTGTTTTTTTTGTGTGTGTGTGTGTATGAGGAGCAATGAACTTTAAGTGTGACGTTTGGAAAACCCATTGCTTATTTCTTGTTTGTGAATTATTTCTATATTATTTTTGCTACTGTCATTTCTTTCCATGTTTCTATGATTAATGAAATTACTTATATCAGTGTCTTATTTGCTCCAGTTTTCATTCATGAATATCTTTCCTCCCATTGGCAGGTTATCCGACCCAAAACCGGAAGTATACATAGTGGCAGCTCGAATTATGGAAGCTCGGGCAGAGTAACCCCCAAAACATTCTCTAGAATTAGGCCTATGCTAGCCTCTTCAAATGAATATGCAAAGGTTCAGAAGGTAAGGTTAGATTTGATTTATTGATTAGTCCTTTAAGTAATTTGTCTGAGTTATTTGGATATTTTGATTAATATTTTTGTGACTCATTTGTGGTTTAAGTATTTGTGAAAAGTTCCTTTTTTTTTGTATTATTTCTGATGTTAGAAATGGTTTCTTTTCTTTTCTTTTTTCTTTTTTGACTTGTCCCTTTCAATTTATGCAAGATAACTTTTACGCTTGATCTACTGTTTTCCCGCTTGCCATCACAAACACTGTGACCAATCCACCACACTATTATCAAGGTCACACTCCATCATTTCCACCGCATGGCACCATTTCTGACTTCCTACATCCCATTGCAGAAGGTCTGGACCCCGACCGAGGGCAACCGTACAAGGGCCATCATGACCTCAGGCACGCCAAACGAGGCCAAACGTATCAAGAACATCGCCAGCGTGTCAACCTTCATCAAGGTGGCGCCCTCCAAGCCGTCACGTGAGGAGATGGAAGAGAAGAAGCATATGGAACTCTTAAGGAAGAGGGAGAGGGAGGAGGAGTCCAGGAGGAAGAAGGAAGAGCTCCTGAAATCTAAGGCCGAGGACCAGAAGAGGTACGTCGTGGTGCCATCGTTATTCATCGTTATTATTTTCATCATTATCACCATCATTGTTGTCTTCTTCATCTTCTTTATCACCATTATTCATCATCATCATCACTACCATTGTTCATCCTCCTCACCATTATTCATCATCACGATCAACTTATTCATTGTAACGAGATATGTTAAACTGGGTTCGAATATATCTTCATCAGAAATACATGTATTCGAAGCCAACTGGATACATCTCTTGTGTTGTGAAGATCTTCCTTGTCATTCATACATTTTCTACAGTCTCATCAATCAACAAGAATGATAATCACATAAAGACATGTTCAAGCACCTGTGATGGTGGCAAAGTATTTATTGGTGGTTCTTACCTTTTCAACAGGCGCAACGAAGAGAGAATGCGTCGTGTACAGGAAGCTAGAGAGGAAAAGGAGAGAAAGGCTGTTGAAGCCAAGGAGCAGCAGGAACGCGAAAGGAAGCTGCGAGAAGAGAGGTTGAAAGAGGAGCAGCAGCGCAAGAAGCAGCAGCTCCTGGCCAAGAAACGCGCTGAAGAGGAGGCCAGGAACCGCAAGATAAGAGAACAGGTAGGCATGAAATGTGTTTCTGCAGGTCTTTTATTTCAAGACTTTTCATGCCTTAATCCTTTCAGGCTTGGCAAGAGGGTTCATTAGGTCCTATACTCAGGATTTTGGTAAGAGACTTAGAATTGAGGTCTGACTTTGATATGGGTGTTGCGTGATGTCTGGCAGCTAATATCTCTGGATGCAGCAGGATGACAGTACACCAAAATTGTGTAAGCATATTGGCCTGATGGACCTGAGATGAACAGCCATACAAAGGGATACTAGTACTCTCATTGTGCACTCAGACATAGACTGTGTGTTTTCGATTGTACTTCTGTAATGCTCTCGTCAAACCAGATTGAGGGGTGCCAGAAATGAGCTAACAGGTTTGTAATTTTAAATTTTAGATGGAGGAGGAAGAGAGGAGGAGACAGCAAGAGGAGGAAAGGAGAATAGAAGAAGAAAGGAAAATGGAGGAGGCAAGGAAAGCTGAAGAAGAAAGACGTGCTCAACTTGCTGAGCAAAAACGTTTGCAAGAAGAAGAGAAGAGGAGGTTAGTTCAGATATCTGTGTTAAACTTAAACTTTTCTGCTTTGTAAGCAGAATAGTTTAAGATTCTGATACTGATTGCTAGTTAAATCCAGTTGAATTTTGTCCTGAAATTTCCAGCATCTGTATTATTACAATGTAGAGGAACTAACCAATTGTTGTGTTTCCTTAGACGAATTGCAGAAGCAGAACGTATTCTTAGGGAACGCAAGGAGATGGAGAATCTGAGGTTACGTGAAGCAGAGAGAATTGCTCAAATGAAAATGGCTGCTAATGTTAAGAAGGTATTTGAAAATTTTATTGTCCTTTTGTGAGTGCTATATGACTTAATGGCTAGCACATTTATTTATTTAAACCATTAACCATTATCATTCTGTGTGAAAGGGATGGGAAGGATGGAGGATGACAGAATAAATGATTGGAATGAAACAAAATGCCAAGAAGAGGAAGATCCTTTTGCAGCTTTCATTATATCACATTAATGTATTAAATCCCCTTTTAGGCTGGACTGAATGACACATACAACGCCAACGACAACAAAGAAAACAGCAGCAACCTCAACGGCACTTTCACGAAGTCTAGTGGCCAAACCAAGGCAAGCAGTCAAGGGAACTCTGGGCGTTCAAATAGCTATGAAATGACTCCTGAGATCAAGAAACCAAAGAAGCTTGTTAATGCCAACAACTACGACATTGGTGACATTAAGAGTGATGACTCGACAGATGATGAGTCGGCCCCTAAGAAGAGCATTCCACATTGGGCTCTAGGTAAGTTCTCAGTTGACAATTTGCATGGAAAAAATTACATGGGCTATAGAGGAATAGTTATGATATGTAAATTTGAAGTTCCAATCCAACTTTTGAAGGAAATGGTAATGTCATCAAAGTATTTAATGAAATCAACTAGTATTAGGCCTACTTGAGTGGTGGTGACTCAGATATGTGACTTCTGCTCCCAGCCCCCACAAACACTTGTGTATGGTGTCAAGACTGCAATATTATCATCTTCATTAGCAGTTTTGCAGTTTTGCCTTTTTCCAGTGTCTATTTGTCATTTGATATGCAGTAACAAGACAGTAATAGGCTATTTTCCTTGCACTCACTGATATCCTCTCTCTATATAGTCCATAACTGTGCAGTACCAATAAGAATAATTAACATTTTGTTATTTGTTAATTTTTTTTATATTTATGTAATATTCAACTTTTAGTAATACACTGTGCTGGTGCCAGTCATGATGAGTCATTCCTATCACCCTGGCCTTCAGCCAAAATTCTCATGATTACATGTTCCTTTCACCCTGGCTCCTGCCCATATTTTTACATGACAGCATATTAAATTGGCTCTCAAGCCAATTTTTTTCACAAGGTGTTGGTCACATCACCTGGATCACAGTGGTTGATAATAACTAGATTTTGAATCTGAATAAGGGTTAAATCAGAATCTGTATAAAGATAGTTTTTGAAATATAAGTATCGCATTGTCTCAAACTAAAAAGATATATTTACATTCCTATGCCCTTTGGATGGCATGTATATTGCGCTATACCAAGATTAGGGATGTGTTTTCTCAGTTTATAGCCTTTCTATCATGTTGACTGCACCATGGTGGCTGGATACTTTTATGACAATTTAGACAAAAAAATATTTCGAAGTTCTCATTTTCTCATACATGCTGGTACAAAAATAACAAACCAGATCTTTATTGGTACATTTATGGCATGAATAAATACATGCTGGTTACTCATACATTTAAGTTGGCCCAGAAATATTCCATTAATAGAAGAAACTGAGATTTGGAGTATATTGATTTTTTTGTTGTTGTCCATACTGTTTTTCTATTAAATGCTGGTAATTCACAGTAAAGGTGTAAGGTTCAAGTAATTATCCAACTTCATCCATTGCCACTGGGAATGTGTAATATCCTGTATATTTGCTCATTTGTCAAGAAGTCAATTAGCATATCTGTGTGACCTCACCAGATTTCCCATTTCCTTGAGTTTTTTTGGATATTTTTTCCCAAATGCTTTTGATATTGATAAAATAATGGTGTGACCATGGATATCATCCTTGAAGGCAATGGGTTAAGAGTACATATGACCCTTTAGCCCAGTAACTGTGGCCTCCATCATTTCTTGGACAATAGCTACACATAGTTTCAACTGTAGATAGTTCATAATTGGATATTAGAAATCCAGATTTCTTCATTGTTCAGCTCACAGGTTAACTTGCCTCTAAATACACAAACATGCTCACACTCGTAGATTCTATCATCCATCATCCCATATCTCCTTCCACACTTCCTAATAAATGTCATAATCAGGGTATGAGTAGCACCTGAAAATCAACTTTGTCATCTCTCCTTCCAGGGTCTCAGCTGAAGCTGTCTCTCATCAACCAGGAGTACAACCCACCGGCCATGGACGGCATATTCCCCCCAGAGGAGCTTCTCACCATGCCTGATCTCAGCCAAATCTTCTCCATCCAGCGCAGGAGATTCTTCAAGCGCACGTCCTCAGCCATTTGGAATACCCCACCTTCAAAGCTGTTTGAATCATATTGATTTAATAAGAATATTTTTATTGATTAGATGTAGGGTTTTCATCTTAGTGTCTACTTTTTGTTTTTCTCTGTGAATGCTTGATGTGAGTGCGAATGAAGGCGTAGATATCCTGATTTTATTTTTATTTACATCTGATTAAATGGTGTATAGTATGTATGAATATTATTCTTGACAAGTCGTCTTTGTATGTATTTTCTTTAAAGAAAATTATTAGAGACTTTCTTTTTTACTCATTTTGGGACATTCGAAATTAATATTACCAATTGGCAATCGGTAATTTTCACTCATATTAAAACATTTTCTTTCCAAATACTTCTGTGTCCTCTTTCCTCCCAACCTCTCACATGTTTCGCACATTTAAGCAAAGGGAAATGTTTGCCCATTGTTGTGTTATGTAAGGAAGAGAAGAGGGCAAGAAAATATCACTTCAAGACCTGTCATTACCTGTAAATATGTATTTCTTATAGGGCCTTAATCACAGTTAGATTGTCATCTTTATTTTTTGCTCTGACCATGATCTGAATGAGAATAAGAGACTTTAAAAAGGGAGGGATCAATGAAAGAATATTGTTAATCTTCTCTGTGCTGTATTGGAATAAGTTGCATACTCCATATCTTTCTCCTTGTTCTTCCTGTCCCTTTTTTTCCCTCTCCTTTTCCCTTTCCTTTTTCCTCTTTCTTTCCCTCTCCTTTTCCCTTTCCGTCTCCCTCTCCCTCTCCCTTTTCATCACCTTCCTCTTGGTATTTATCATGGCAAGAATCATCATCACCTTTTCATCATTTAGAGACATGACCATTATGTGTCTGTTTTTTTCACTTAATGGGTAGTTTTACAAGAAATAGGTGTTCTATTTAGAGCTTTACCATTATTATTATTTTTACTTTGATTTATTAAAGTGAATTTTGAAGTTATCCAGTCTCAGCAAAAGGATTTTTGTAATCTAATAAATAGCATCACCTTCACACTAAAGTGTGTAGTTGCCTGTGTAAATAAAGAATAATAGGTGTCAACATGTTTTTTTATCCCAAAAATTTAATGGAAAAAAAAATCAAGGTCTTCAAAGTAATTTTTCATATTACTTGAAATAAAGATTGGATTGAGTGTAAGAAATCTGGATTTTTTTTTAATAGACACACACGGACACACACACATACACACACACACACACACACACACACACACACACACACACACACACACACACACACACACACACACACAACACACACACACACACACACACACACACACACACATAATATAATATATATATATATATATATATATATATATATATATGCATATATGTATGTATATTAGTAGAAATTCTGCTTTTATGTAAAGTATTTTGTGTTGTCTAAATCCAGAAAAAAAGAATGATTGAAGGATTAGCTTGAGTATAATAAAATATGAGAAATAGTTGTCTACTGAGACTAGCAGTAAAAAGAGAACCTACAGAGCTCAGATGTGCACGTGTGTGTATGCATGTATTGTGGTCTCTGTGGATATGAATGATGCAAGTATGTGTTATTGTAAGGGAGAATAGTGAAAGGTTGAGTGAGTGAGAGAGAATGTGTGTGAGTGAGTGAGAGACTAAAAGTGAATGAGACTGAGTGGGTGAGTAAGAGACTGGCTGAGTGAGAGACTAAATGAGTGAGTGACTGAGTGAATGTGTGAGGGATGAAGTGAGTGTGTGAGGGATTATACGTATTTTTCAACTGCATAATTGACGAAAAGCATTTACATCGCCGACCCCTATGTTTGAATTTGGCGCCATTTGAGGCCTATTCGTAAGTTCGCTTTCCATAGATAAGATAAGATAAATAATCATCACTCTTAGCTCCTCTCTTGGTCTTTGTGTCATAGCTAAGGCATGGCGAACGACAAGTTGATAAATCTGCTCTTTATAATAAAAAAAAAAGATTATCATAAACAACAAAATCCGGTATTTCAGTTTTCAAAAATCTTTAAAATGAATATCACACTTTCTTCGACAAACCCACATTTAGAAACAAACTAGAAAAAATATCCCAGTACATGAAATCATCTCACCGAAACTTCTTAGTGCAAAAAAAAACCCACACAAGGTAAGAAAATAAACCAAATAATACAAGAACAGTCTTTCGAAAGGTGCACTACCATGGTTCTGCTCCGGCAACCTTGCGGTCTACGAAGGAAAATTTCTCAAACTTTCTCTATTTTCCGCGAGTTAAAAGCCCAGAGAGCGAGCAGTCACGTAGCCATGGATCCCGTCGAGAGTGCCAAGAAAGCCGCCGCATTTAAGGCCGTTGACACGCACATAAAGGTGGGGAAAATGGAGGTTTTATGAGATCTTTCCTGACGTCGAAAAGATAGAGAAGCCGAGAAGCGATTCCTAATTAATGTCAAATCGGCAAATTATTTAAGAAATTATTTAAGGAGATGTATGTTAGGATGTTTAAAGGATGTTAAAGAGATATTACGGTAAATACCATCTTGATTTATCTATTTGCCTGGATTGCGTTTTGAGTTTTGTCGTATAGTTGCAATAAAATAAATAAAAGTTTTGTCATAAAATAAATAAATAAAGTTAAAACGAAATGATTAAAGTTAGAATGAATAAATAAATAGAATTGTCATAAATAGATAAAAATTGTCATTAATAAATTAAGTTAAATGTCAAAATAAATAAAATTGTCTTAATATAATAAAATTGTTATAAATAAATAAATGAATAAAACAAATTGCAATAAATAAATACTGACTGTAGTTTTAGGCGCGGTTACACCTTTGAGTCATAGCGAGACAAGTCAAAGGAAATCATTATGAGTTACGATTCGCTACTTTAATTTAGCGTTGATATCTATGGAACTCTGAAATGAGCGTTTACACCGGGCGAGTAGGCCTCAGGCGAGCCGAGGCGGTATTTTTCGTACTGAGGGAAGAATGGAACTGGACCTATTTTTGCCTTAGTCGCAGCGAGGGAGCCATGGCTTGAGACCCATGCAATTAGAGTTCCTGATGAATTAAGTGCAAAAGCGCCCTGCAATGTATGATCCCAGCGACCACAGCCACAGAGATTGTGATGCCATAACTTCGTTGTGGAAAGAGATTGCTGCTGCCGTGAATATTACTAGTAAATAAGGGTTTTGGTCGCTGTAATCTGGAAACTTACCAAAACTATAAAATCCATTCGTAGACCATTCGACCACGTCATTCCAGCTCCACCTTGAGAAACATTATTATTTCAGGATATGAGGAGCTTCTATAGATTCTGTTGCAGGCTTCGTGTTTCTTGTTCCTGTCAGACCTGAGTTTGAATGCTGGGAATCCAATAAACCTTGAAATCAGTCGAATTGTTACTTACATCATGCAGATATTAAGTTATCTTTTCTATGATTCAAAGAGGAATGCATTGAGACTGAGGTCCAAGGGGGGGGGTGATAGCCACATGATTGGTATGTCTTACAGCAGTCACTTTGATCATCCCTGCTGTGCTCATGCCAAAGCAAACAAACTACTTTCATATGTATTCTGGGAAAATAAGAGTTTGAACTGAGCTTGAACTGGTCCCTTGTTTAGAGATGGATTGCATGGAGGCCTGCAAGCTTTACTTTGTAGATTACACAGGGCATGGTGAAGCTTATGACCTTTGTCAGAGCACTGATGGGTGTGGCAGCCAGAGTGATTACGTCATGCATGGCACATAAACATTGCAAAAGTTTGTGTCTGCAATCTGAAACTGCTGTATCTAGACGGATTTGATTTGCTGTTATTGTTATTATTGTTATTATTATTTTTGATAATATTCTCATTGTTATTGTTATGATGATGGTGATGATTTATTGTGTAAAAATATTTTTATACTCGTGTATCACAAAACCCTGTTTTTTCTCCCAGAATGACAACAGAGTAGGCATAGGGAGTGGATCAACTGTAGTTTATGCAGTGGAGAGATTAGGTGAGTTTTAATTTCATTGGCATTTAGTAAGGACAGTAAATGATATTTTTAAGCTTGAAACTTGATAAACTTAAAATTTGAGAACCATGCCCATAAGATTGATTATATTTTGTTTTTCTTTCTGTGTATTACATCTGATTATAATGGCAACATTTCTAAGTGCTCTGTAAAGAAAAAGTAATATTTGTTACAAATTTCATCTGATTATAATGGCAACATTTCTAAGTGCTCTGTAAAGAAAAAGTAATATTTGTTACAAATTTGTTTACTTTCATGGACTAATTAAAGATTTCAGCAAAATGCCATAATGTACTTGTGAAAGGGTTAATAGCTTAGTTATAGTCAAAATGGAGGCTGAAAAAAGATGTCAGTACATTATTGAAGTGATTTTTGGGTTATTTACATCATTCTCCACACAGCTGAACGAGTCCACAAAGATGGCTTGAAGGTTGTTTGCGTCCCCACCTCTTTTCAAGCTCGTCAGCTCATTGTAAACAATAATCTGACTCTCTCTGATCTCGAGATAACTCCAGAGGTAAGCTTGCTGCACAGCTGTTGTTTTGTTGACATGTGATATTGACAGATGTGAGATTGGAAAGGGATAGCTTTGTCTTGTTGAATTTTTGTCAGCCTTTCTCTCTCTCTCTCTCTCTTTTTTTTAATAATATATTGATCTTTCATTTTGAAATATTAATTTCAGATATTTTATATTGCTTAATATGTAAAGTGAAACCAAAAATTGTAACATGATAGTCATTTTAAGTATGCTGCCTCTTCCTCTCAAAACTGTGGCCTAAGCATCACTCTCCGTGTCTAGTTGGATGTCGCAATTGATGGTGCTGATGAAGCCGACGCTGACTTGACGCTGATCAAAGGGGGTGGAGGATGCCAGCTGCAGGAGAAGATTGTGGCAGCTGCGGCAAAACTCTTTGTTGTGATTGCAGACTACAGGTAAGGTTTGTGTTATAAGGTGTAATGGTATTTGTAAAGGGATAATGGAGAATTTGTATTTTTTTCTTGTGTATGCCATACTGAATTCTACTTCATTTTATGTTATTTGTACTTGTTTTTTTTATAGATTATATCCATCATTTTTATGTTTAAAAATGTTCTCATGCATAAAATATACCTTGAAAATAAAATTGCATATATAAAAAACACCTTTACATTCCTATGGCTCTGTTTACAGAAAATGTTTAAGGGGTCCCCATTGAAGTAGTCCCCATGGCATACCGACCTGTTCAGTTGAAGATTGAGTCGACATTGGGGGGAAAGGCTCTCCTTCGGCAGGCGAAGTCCAAAGCTGTAAGTAGGGAAACTTTGGCAAAAAGTTTTCCCTGTTACTCTTGAGAATTTCCATGGGCAAGGAAACCTTTGAGATAGTTTCTTGTTTTGTGTTACTGTACTTTATCATGCTAATCTTTTGTTCATAGTCCAATGTCTGATGTCTTTTTCTGATTGAAAGCCTTTGTAAGTCATATTTTGCTTATTCAAAATATTACATTCATCATCTTGGTATTCCAGAAGGTTATACTTTGAGAAGAAGATTAGATCATACTTTAGAATTCTTATTTAGTTACTGGTGGTTTGAAAAAAAAACTTAAACATTCAGTTTTGTTGGTTTAAATTCTGTGATGTGAAAGAGAAATTGATTGTATTATATGAATAGCATGGAAAAGTTGAATAGCTGCTATTATATTGTTATAACTAAGCTTGTTTTAAGTGTTGTGTTTTCTCACTTCTAATCTCCAGGGTCCAGTGGTGACAGATAATGGTAACTTCATTTTGGATTGGGTATTTGATGGGAAACACAACTGGAGTGAAGTTAATCAACAGATCATGATGATACCTGGTGAGTTGTCAGTTGGAATATACACGTGATAGTTATGATTTATTTACTTATCTCTTGTGATTTTAATGTAAAATGCAGACATCCATTTGGCATTTGTACTCTTTGTTTTAAGTATTATTTATGTGAACCATATTGATTGCAATGTTATATATACCTAAAGAAATTATTTTTCCCCTTTATAGGTGTTGTAGAGACTGGTCTATTTGTGAACATGGCCAAAATTGCATATTTTGGAATGCAAGATGGTTCTGTTAAGGAGCGTGCTGTTTAGAAGAATCAAGATGTTGGTAAACCTGTCAAATGCTGATATTGAAGTCGCAAACATTCCATTTAACTTTATTTATAATGATGGGGATTAGTGGACACGTGCTGGATCAAACTGAGCTTTTTTTCTTCCCTTTTCTTAAATGCAGAAAAAACTACAATATGTCCTTGTGCTTGTGTTTATATATATATGCATGGAAATAAAGGGAGTCCATGACAGTATAAGAATTTTTCAAGCTTGATTTTTTTCATGCTATTGTACACAATTTTAATCCTGAATATGGAAAAGAGTATGGAAATCTTATTGTTTTGTGTTCAGAGTTTCGAAAGTGAAAAGACAGGTATATGATATGTATATATTTGTACTGTGGTAAATGTTTGTTGTCATAGCTGTGTCCACACAAATATAAAGCTGGTATATATTTGTCATGATCACTTTGAATCTGAACACCCTTTTAGTTCATTCATAACAGATGAAAATGTTTTATGTCATAAATCTTTGTAAAAGATATATATATAGAGAGAGAGACAATGGGTATATACTATTTGACTTCAGTTACTCCAATGTTATTTTGAATATGAAATGATATATTCAAAGTTTATGTTTTTGTACCACAGAATAAATATAAAATTTGTTGATATTTAATTTTTGATGGACCTTTTGACTAAAATTTGGTTATTACTGGAAAGATCCTGTGGAAGTGTTTCTAATGACTAATGCTATATACATGGAAAAGCAAATATGAATAAGAAATTATATTTATTAAGAATAGAGCATATTGGGGAGAAGTTACCATATAGTCAGTGAAACCAAATAAGTACTGAGCTTACTTGCAAGTGTTACCTTCCACAAACTTTGTGTGAGATATTCTTATTTAAGTATGATGAAAGTAGAAATTTCTTAGTTTTCTAATATATAATGATTTAGTACATTGAAAAATGAGGATAGATTAATTCCCACTCTGATGCATCCGACAAACTACATGGCTGAACTATTGCACTAGAAATTTTACATAAATTGAACTACAGCTCAGTTTCGGTTTTACTGTACTAAACTGCAGCTAGCCTCATCTTTACTGCTTAGTTTACTGTCACGTTACTTTGATTTTATTGATATAATGTGATATTCAACGGACATCAAATTCGATGATCTTGTTCATTGATTTTGAATATTTATAAGAAAGCCCTGACTCTTATTATTATGAACCATCACAATACGTTAAGACAGTCGAGAATGGCACCACTCTGAGTGCCCGGGAAAACCTGTGGATTCATTGGCGGATAGACATGTAATCTTTGTTTTGAAACCGCCCGCACTCAGCGTTCTAATTACGACGCGCTCTCGCTCTCTCTCTCTTTATCTATCTATCTATCTATCTCTCTATATATGTATGACTATACATCTATCAACCTACCTATATATAAGTATACACGTGTGTGTGTATGTGTATGTGTGTGTGGATGTATGTATGTTTATGCAGGCCTTGCTAGTCCCCCTAAGAGATCCGTACTTGCAGCGAGTTATACAGTTGTTAGTTCTGGGAGGAGGGCAATTGTCTCTTCCACCCAGCAAGTACGGCAGGCTGCAGGTCCCTCCGGGTTGCCGACGTTGACGACCGCTGGGACTTAGAATGGGAGCCGCGGTCGAGGTCTATATAAGTACTTATATAGACCTTGGCCGCGGTTACCCTTCCCGTCCGTCAACCTGGCCTGAGGTTTGTGGTGTATAGCCCACAGGACCCCCACAAGTGGATTATGGGACCTCCTGTCAGCATTCCCTCACTATATGGGGCAACGTCGGCGGGGTGGCAGAGGTGGCGTCCACCCGGAGCGACTGCCCGAGGCTTGGCATCAGGCGGGCTCATTAGGGTGAGGGCTTGGGACGTCTGCTCTTTGCGACAGGACGATCGGTTGCCACTACTGTCGAGGGAACTGCTGAACAAGGTCTATATAAGTACTTATATAGACCTTGCTGCTGAAAGTGGAGGTGGCTGCTGTCTCGGAGGTGAGAAGACCTGGCAGCGGCACGATCAGTGTGGGTGGATTCACCTATTACTGGTCGGGCCGCAGTGATGGTCACCGTCTTCAGGGAGCAGCCACAGCCATCTCCAGCAGACTTCAGCCCTCGGTAGGAGAGGTTACTCCGGTTGATGAGCGTATAATGGTATTGTGATAAAAAATTGCCTTTGCCTTCATGTTTCTTATTGCTCTGTGTGCTCCTACTTTGTAAGTCATAATTTGCTTATTCAAAACATTACTTTCATCATCTTCGTATTCCAGAAGGTTATACATTGAGAAGAAGCTTAGATCATACTTCAAAATTCTTATTTGGTATAAAACTGATAACATAGCATGCTCATCTTTATTCGGCGATTCAATATTATCCATAATTCAATCCAACATTTCACGTGACAGAACTCCAACATACAAAACCGCAAACAGAGATCGCTACGTCAGCACACCAGACTCCTCGTCAGCATTTTGTTTATCAGAATCCATTTCGGTGTCCTTGTCTTCGTCGTCCCGGTTGAAAGTCTCGGTCAGCATGTCCATGATCTTGTGGAAACTTGGGAGACCTGAGGAAAGGATAAGTGCCATTGATATTACTATTTACACCTGTTTCAGTCTATATACAATTTATGTGTATATGTATGTATATGTGTGTATGTATGTATGATATATATATATATTATATATTATATATATATATATATATATATATATATATATATATATATATATAGACACACAAAGCAGTAACAACAACAGATCTTCACTGAATGGCTACAGCTGATTGCAACTAACTTCTCTCCCTGTTACTCCTGCAATGTTGCTGCACTGCTGGTGACACAGCTGCAGGATCCTTGTGTTCAGTTCCTCTTCTTCCAGATCATCCTCGTCTCTCTCGTCCTCCTTGGCCTCGTGGGGCGCGTCGTAAAGCACTGTAGAGGGACATTTTTCGAGTGAAGTGTATTTCGGTGATCGGTAACATGTACTGGTTGATAATCTTTTCTAACTGGGTATACACATATGTACACACTCACTCATTCTCCCTTCCTTCTCTCCTCTTCCTCTCCTCCCCTCTCTCTCTCTCTCTCTCTCTCCTTTCTCTTCTCTCCTCCTCTCTTTCTCTCTCTCTCCTTTCCTCCCCCCTTTTTTCTCTCTCTCTCTTCTCACTCACACATACGTATACACCTATATATATATACATACTGTATTTCACCATATCTCTCTATCAACAACCCACCTGTTTTATCATTGGTGTTGCGCCAGTGCTTTCTCGCCACCTCTGCATTCAGCTGTCTCCCTTGAACCACTAGTGTGTTCAGTTTCAGCACGGCGTTCAGGGCCACTTCTAGGCTGCTGTACCGGACAAACCTACGAGATTCATGAGGGGGAAAAAGGTATTGGATGTGGTTAAAGATTGGTTGAGATGTCTGATATTTCTCGCTCTCTTTTTCTTTTTCGTTTTTATTTTCTCTCTTTCTTTCTTTTTACACACACTCTCTCTTTGTCGCTCTGTATGTATTTTCTCACGAAACATACATAAATACATAGCGCACACAACAAACACACACAGACAGACACACACACACGCAGATCGACAATAGATAAACAAACGGACAATAGATATATACATAAATACTTAGAGACAGATGGCCATGCAAACCGAAATATACAAACACCAGGGACGGGAGAGAGAACTCACAACCTCACCCATAAATGAAGTGCAGAAAATTCCCGGCTTTTTGCGGGATCTCGACCTCCACGACCTCGCCGAAGTCGTTGCAGATCGAACGCAGTTGGTCCGAGGTCGTGGCCGGAGGGAGGTTTCGGACGACCACAGTCACGGTTTGGGGGTTCCGTTGATGAGGGATGATATTGATAAATTCTTATGACGTCACGGGTATCTAAAAACTTATATAAAGTCCATGGTGTGTTTTTTTTGTATTTAGATATTCAACAAAATGGTGTCTGGGGCTGTCTGAAGAC
Source organism: Penaeus vannamei (assembly GCF_003789085.1). Classification (NCBI taxonomy): domain Eukaryota; kingdom Metazoa; phylum Arthropoda; class Malacostraca; order Decapoda; family Penaeidae; genus Penaeus; species Penaeus vannamei. Next base: position 139,882 of record NW_020868616.1, on the reverse strand, counting down.
GATGAAGAATAGAAGTCAATTCATTTTATTCTAATAATGTATATAAAGTCAACGATGTCTTTTTGGTAAATAATATTTCAATAAAAGATGTATGACGATTACCTTTCTCTTCATTGTAGTCTTAATTTTCTTTATCAAATCAGGATGATTGTGTAAAGAAAGCAGACATGACAAACTAATGATTTTTTTCTATACATGCGTGTTAATTTGCACGGAGAAGGCTAGATCAGTAGCAACTCGAGGTGTCATGACGCCTGATTCTATTCTCTGGAAAAAAAACAACAAAAAAAACACGTGGGGTTTATTTTGATGACGTCACAAAAGTTACGGATGCTTTGTGAATATGGTCGATCCTTTTGGTCTTTAAATTTTTCATAAAAGATGGAAAATAATGTTTTTAGTGGTTATATTTTCCTTGAACAATCGTCATAACAGACACCAAGACACCTCCTCGAGTTGCTGCTGATCTAGCCTTCCCCGTTAAAATTCACGTAAAAGTAAGAACAGGGAATGATAACAGACGCTAACTTACTCTCACTGAGAAACGTTTTGCTGTTCCTGCCATTTGCTCTTTCGTTCTTGATATCTTCCGTCTTCTCTTTCGTTTTTTTTAAATATTTTATTTTGTCTGCGGCTGGATTTGAATGTTTGTGTGTGTGTGTGTGTGTTCTTTCTGTTTTGTTTGTTTCTTTCTAATTATTTTCTTTCTCTCTTTCTCTTGGTCTACCTTTCTATCTCCGTTTCTCTGACTCAGTATTTCAGAGCCCGATCGCCTATCAATAATGTATTTCCTTCTTTTCACTTTTTTCACATTTCTGATCCAAACAAACACACGATTCTTTACCTAAAATATATTTTCTTTTCTCTCTTCTTCAACATCCTGACACAAAGATATATTTCACCCTGTTTCAACTTGTCCAATGGACTTTAATCTGCTTTATATAGTACGCTGATTTATATTTATGATCCTTTGGAAAAAATTGGCTTTAGGCTTTATACCATACCTTAGATTATATATATTTTTCAATACTTTGGTATCTTTTATGTGGCTTCAGCTTTGTAGTTTTTTTCGGATTTGGAATATTTTGATTTTGGGGGGTTTATAGTTACGATGCCTTGGCTTATATCACACTGGCGGTTCCGTTACGCTTTTCAGACTACAGTATTCACACTCGACTCACCCTGAACTGAAGGTGGAGGGTTTGGGTCTGGGATATGATAAGGTGATAAGATTCTGGTTATCAGTTCCTCATTCTCCTCCTCTCAT
>NW_020868616.1:122500-130710 GCF_003789085.1 Penaeus vannamei | reverse complement strand
TATATATATATATATATATATATACATATATATATATATATTTTTTTTTTTTTCAATTATACTGTACATATGCAGTCTTGTATGTAACACAGACCCTCATACCCTTGGACATACATGCAGCTCCACATATGGACATAAGCCATAAATACTCACAGGAGGGTGAAAATACTGGAATTATGTTTGATGCGCTGAAGCCACACAGGGCGTTATTATTTGCCATTTATGTCAGAAGCTCAAAGGAGACCCTTTAGTATTATTGTACAAGATTTTCATGGTTATGTACTGATTATTCTTTCCAACAGACACAATCTTCGTTTCTCTTCCCCCTTGCTGTGTTTGGTCCATGCCCTGTTTTTTTATTTCTGTCTTTCATTTCTTTTTCTGTTTTGATTTTGGATAAAAGTTCTCCGGTGATAAGCACAAGCTTTATGAATTTACAATAGGATACTTTGTAAAAAAGGGGAAAGGAGCATGTGAGAGAGAGAGAGAGGAGAGGAGAGAGAGAGAGAGAGAAGGAGAGAGAGAGGAGAGAGGAGAGAGAGAGAGAGAGAGAGAGAGAGGAGAGGGGGGGGTGGGGGGAGGGGTGGGATGAGGATAGTAAGGGAGCTTGAGAGAGACTTGATAACAATTTTCTCTTTCTTGTCTAGATGTGGTGCCATTATGCCAAAATGACAATAATTTTCGATGAAACAACTAAATTTTTAGATGTGTGCTCTCTTCCTTCATTGGTGCAGATAAGCATATGAGCATTATTTGCTGACCATCATTTTCTGCCGGTTGAGAGCACAGTAGAATCCTTTCTGTAAAATTGGAATACTTTCTCTTTTAAAAGTTTCTTGTGCAAGGAAATAGAGTGCAATTGACATTATTTTGCTTTTTGTGGCACACATTCATTCCTTTAAGTGTTGGATATAAGTGCTGCATGTGTTTGTGTGGGTGCATTTTGTAGTGGTATGTGTGTGTTTTGTTTGTTTGCTGTGTTTGCATGATGTATCTATGAAAAAAAGAAAAGAAAAAGAACCTTTATATATAAAATTCATTGACTATTGCCTTACTTGGCCCTCAGTTTGTATACGGAATCACTGTTCATGTTTATTCCCAGCTGTCAACTCCTGAATTCACCCACAACAGCCCACTCTCAGTGCTCTTGCCCCACTCGTGTGTCCTGTTGACCAATCCTATTAAATCCATCGTGTCAGATTTACTAGCAAGGACGTCCTCCGTGCTCAAAGACTGTGAGGAAACCTAGATCTTTCACAATAGGTTTCGGCAATGAGTGGTCATGTCTGGTGGTCGGAGTATATGAAAAGATTATTATTTTTAATGGATCCTTGCTGGGGTCGTTGAATTAGACTTGGTTTGTATATTTGTTTTGTTATTATCAAGCACATCTATCATCATCAGTCATCATCGTCATCGTCATCATTATTTAGAAGGGGTGAGGATTTTTTTTCTTTCTTTCTTTTTTTTGCTTATTTATTATTTATTTTTACTAATTTGTTTATTTGTATCTGGTATTATTTTTACCCATTTGATTATTTATTTTCCTGTTTGATAAAGTTTTTATGTATCTGCTTATTGTTTTTAGCTTTTCATAATTTTGTTTTTACCTTTTTCTTTCATTATCAGTTTTTTTTCTCTTTTCTTTCTTTTTGTTTTATTTAATTAATTGTTCTTAAAATGCGGTTATTTATTTTCACATATTCATTAATTTCTTTTCACCTGATTATTTATTTATTTTCACCTGTTCAGTTATTTGTTTCAACACATCTATCTATTCATGTATGTATTATGTGTACTGTTTCATTCCATGATATTCCCATTATATATCTGACGTGCTCTTCACTTGGCTTTCAGTGGCATGGTCGTCCAGGATGACTACCAAGTACCACAGATGCCTGAGGTGGTAGCCAAGTCGGGCTATGCACTGCTATACTTTTATTCAGATGCAGCTTACAGTCTATCAGGATTCTCAATATCTTATAGGTAAGTTGTAGGTACAGGAGGCAAGTTACTATGTCTTGATGTCTTTTTTTGTTTACCTTCTAAGGCAGTGCAGTTTGATATTTTGTGTCCACACAGAACAGAAAAGAAACCTTCCTAATTTTTTTCTTAATTTCTTTGTACTTTAACCCTTTGCACTCACAAAACTAAGTAAATAAATAATATGATGATAATTAAGAAAAGAAGAAAAAGAAGAAACAAGTATTATCATGCGTTATGCATCCAAAGGGGTTCATTAGCCCAACATCTGTCTGTAAAAGGCTAACATCTATCTGTAAAAGGCCAATATCTATCTGTAAAAGGCCAACATCTATGTTAAAGGAGAAAACCAATCAGAAGCGATTGTTTGAGTCCCCTTAGATCAATGCCCCCTCAATGCCATTACTCTGCATAGGCAATAGGCCACTCACAGTTGATCTGTCACAAAGGGCATTGACAATTTCAGATTAAGGAAACTCTGGGATTCCGCCTTGATGCTGAAAGGTGCATCATTAAATCAAATCAAGTGGTTGAAGTACAAATTACTTTAGCTGATACTGTTCTGTTGATGATAGAAATAATTAGAGATTTTTGTTTCAGACAACTTTAGCTGTGTGTTGTCTAGAAAATGCCATTCGCCATATTTGTTCTTTAGTTTTCTGTTACAAATTAATATTGCTTATTGTTGTATAAAACAGACTCTATAGGTTAAAAGTTCTTTCTTTTACTGTGTTATTCATGTACATTTCTATGAATAGTTTGAATAAGAATACATAATATACATAATACAATGTAGATAAGAGAGTGTTGATACTTATTAATCCTGCTCTTATGTGATAAACTGATTTCCCATCCTAGCCATCACAGAGTTGACGATTGTCCCAGCACAGTTGTTGGCGAGGAATGCTCAAGCAGAGGTGCTTGCCTGGAGGGGATGTGTATTTGTGACATGGGCTGGAGGGGACCTGCCTGCTCAGTGCCAGTTTGCCCAGGCGGCTGTTCAGGCAACGGCCAATGCAAACCGGAGGAACGCCGCTGCCAGTGCCATCAGGGATATACAGGTAGTGTATTTTGACAAAAAAAAAAATTGACAGTATTTTATGCTTTTCATTTTTTGTTGATAAGGGTAATCCTTGTGTAAGGGAATGATGGAAACTAAGAAAAGGCTTTTGTAATACTTTTATGATCGTGATACTTTTTATTATTATATATTAATCAGTAGAACCAAGTGCTGATTTGGGTCTTAAATTTTGCACAAAGTGACTTTTTGCTTCTACAGGATGTTTGCTGTTTAACTTTCTGCTAAAATAGGCAATAAAGGCATGACTTTAGTCTGCAGTCACACACAATGTAGCATACTCATCAAAAAAGAAATTTCTTAACCTCGGACTTCTCCTTTACACCAGGTACAGACTGCAGTCAGGTCATACAGGAGGGATGGTGGGAAGTAGTCAGCCCTGACATCACCAGCAAGCTGAAAAAAGCAAATCCGTTCTCCTCCATGCTAGAGCGAGGGTCACATGCCACTGTCCTTATCAATAATGCAATCTGGGTCATAGGGGGATATTCCTTCACAGAAAAGCCTTTTGTTTTTAAAATACAATATTACAGGTGAGTCCTGTTTTTTCTTTCTTTCTCGTTTCGTTTCTGATAAGTATTGATTTCCAACAATATATATAGGAATGTTATATTATTGCCATATTTTAATTTTGTTGTTGAAATGCACATATGTTTTTTAGAAGATACCAATAGGCATTTAGTTTTGGCTATTGTAATTTTATTTTCTTACACATTTTAGAAGACACTTGGAGAGCTTTAGAGAGTCGAAGCATAAAAAAACCAGCCTCCAGATATGGGCATTCTGCAGTGGTGTATAATGTTAGTCTCAAGCCTCTGTACTTTTACACTTGCAACTTTGTCAATTGTGAATTATGTCAGAAACAAAAAAAATTATAATATTTATGATAACCTCTCCTTCATATGCTTGAGAGACTATTGATCTTTGTAATTTTGATTATCTTGGGCCTGGCCTTGATTTCCAACAGGGATCGATATACATGTATGGAGGCATGAAGGAGGACGGAACCATCACACGAGAGTTCTGGCAGCTTGACACTTCCTCTCTGGCCTGGTCGCTGGTCCCCATGGAAAAGAGTTCCAGAGGAGGCAAGAGTCGGAATGGGCGCAAGGGGAGACTAGGGCGTCGAGAAGGAAACAGACGCAACAACAGAAGTGGGAAAGCCGAGAAAATAGGCAAGAGAACATCAGTAGCCAAAGAGAAGGGAGAGAAGGAGATGAGGATGAGTTTGGAGAGGAGGATGGAGAGGCAAACGATCATTCACCAAAGAGGGAGAATGGGAGTGAGGCTGGGGGTTGCTTGTCATCGTCGCCTGGGCCCAGTGCGCCCATACCCTGTGTAGGGCATGCGGCGGTGGTGGTGCAGAAGGTGAAGAAGAATGTTATGCTCGTCATCTTTGGGCATTCCTCCAGATATGGATATTTAAACACAGTCCACAGAGTTTGATTTCGGTAAGACAATGAATTCCATCATTTATGACACCTAGCATCTGCATATGCTGTAATTTTCCTAATTAATAATTTCTTTTACTTTTTTTATTATTAACTGTAAAAATGTAGCCTATATATAGTAAACCTTTGTTATAAAGGTTACATTCCTATACATCCTATAGTTATGTGAAATCTACTTGTAAGTGCTACAGTGTGAAGAGGTTGTGTAAAAGAAGTATGCTTGCAATATTTGATAAATACATGTATATATCAGAATCAAAAGGTTACCCTGTTGGTACACTATTATCTCTCGAAGTTGGTGATATTGGTCAAACTTTATTTGTATATTTAAGTTTTATACTCATATTATTTATTTTTTACATATTGATTAGATTATTAATGTCGTTAAATTTTTTTTTTTTCTTGCTTTTTCATTTTAAGATTAAGTAACATACTGAAAGTTCATAATGATAGATATTTCCTATTTGCAGGCCTCATACAATGTTAGTAGTTGTGTAAATAAAGTTATCTAGCAGTATTAACCATTGTAAGATACCTATGGTAGATGTAAACACTATAGGGCAATGGTGGTGGCTCCTATAAAGTAAACTAAGGAATACATGATTCAAATCACTGTCCAACCTGTCCGAACACCCAGTCAGGTTTGATCGTAGACATGACCTCTGCATTTCTCAACATCTGTATCCCTTGAAAATGTTGTAAGCTTACCATTCACTACATGATTTCAGAGCAAGGCAACTGGGAAACCATAGAAACACGAGGTGCAGTGGTGAGTTGGTGTTTATGTCACACGGCCGTCTGGGATCCTGTGACCTCTCTTGTTTACGTCCATGGTGGTCTGCATTCCATCACTTCCACCAGTCAAGTTGTGCCCTATTTGATGACTTATGATCCTGTCAAACACATATGGTAAGGGTGCCGCTATTTTCTCTCTCAAGCTCTATTTTATTTCATTTTTGCCCCCACCATCTTCTTGGTCTTTGTTTTAGTCATTATCATTATCATTGTGTACAACTTACTTTTTTTGGGGAAAATAAAAAATCTTTTCTTTCATTTTTTCTTTTTTTCTGTTTTCATGTTTAGTTGATGATGTGTTTAGAAACTTATTATGACACGTTAAATGATTTAGATTTAATTTTTGCTTCCTTTCTAACCCTACAGGAAACTACGAACCCCGGCCCAGTGCCTCGGTTCTTGCATTCTGCCGTCCTTTTTAAAGGTTTAATGCTGGTGTTCGGAGGAAATACGCATAATGACACAGCCTATTTACGGTGCAAAGTGTTACAGTGCAGACTTTTTGGCCTACGACATAAGCTGTAATTCATGGCATACAATGCGCAACCCCAACCTGTACCTTGATGTTGCTAGGTATGGACACACACAGCAGTGTTTCACCAGGAGGAGATGTACATTGTTGGAGCTTCAACGGCAAAATGTTGGGCTCTGTGCTGAAATACCATCCAGGAGAGTAAGTGTTTCGACCAAGAAAGTACTGTTGTGATTGATCCTTTAAGTACTGATGTAGGAGATGCAAAGGTTAAAAAAGGTTTTGTTAGTTCTTTGTTTTTTGAAGTGAATTTTACTTTGAAGTGAAATCAGTTTATTGCTTTGAATCTTCCTTTATTTGTCTCATTATTTACACTTTTGAAATCACTACTTTTATGATTATCTTTTATATTAGCTGTTGCTGATTGGTTCTACTTGTATTTCAGCTGTGAAACCGGGTTTAACATCAAGTGAAAAGTGTTTGACAGCATACCCAGGTGTTAAGTGTGTATGGAATAGGTAAGTTAACACATGTCCTGTATATTTAATGGTTTGCAAATTTATTTTTTCTTTACCACAATTGAGAAACCTTAACCTATGATGACAGGGCCTGAATTTTTTGTGATGCAAATATTACTCAACAGTCTAGACTTTGTGGCTAGGCCTAAGCTGTGTACAGCCAGCCGACCCAAGTCATGATGTCATAGGCCATTACGTCATGCCTGCAATAGACGTTCCTGTCACTGAAGGTTGAGATTATGAATATGTCCCTGAGGGCTGCACTGCATCCTCTATCCATGTGGGGGATTAATGATGTAGAAGGCATAGTTACCACTAAAACAGGCTCTGCTTGATATACCTAATTTCTGGCTGCCCTGCTGTTAATCACCAAATTTTCAAAAAAGTTAATAATGTAGTTCCAAAACATGAAATTGTTATAGCCAAAGAAAGTTATTGACATTTAAGACACACCCTTCTTTATTTAATTATCTAATAAAGTTATTAATGAGAAAAAAATCTAAAGGTTAAACATTAAAGTAAAATTAAAATTAGTTATGTTGGCAAGTCTGGAAAGTTTCTCAGATTCTACATCAGTGAGTCTCGGTAAACAAATGAAATATTGGTACTGTAGTTCTAGAAACCTATTAATCTTTGACAGCAAAGATACTAGCCAGATATCTTTGAAGTGGTGAAAAGGGATATACAGTACAATTTTTGAAAGATAATACAGGTAATATAATGTCTTTTTGATATTCTCCTTGCAGGATCTTAACACGCTGTGAGTCAATTGATTTAAAAGATAAAAAAGCTTACGATGTATGCCCTGCAGTGACAAAAACATAATTTCACTGCGCTGTGGCAACAGCCAAACGTCTTGCCATTCTTGTGTCTTCAATACCTTACAACTGCTTCTGGTGTAGTAGTCCTGCGCACGGATACATAAAGTGTACAGAACTACACAGAAAGGTCAGTCTGCATTTTAAATTCGGTGTTTTGTGAACATTATGGCTAAAGTCCATTTATAATTTTTTCTCTCAGTTATTTTTTTTAAGGGTATAGAATATTTGCTATGACTATATCATATGTATTGTTCAGTCAGATTAGTGATTTAGTATATCAAGGGTATGTAGGATCAAAAACATTAGTCACAAAGTTAGTATATATATCAGATTAGTGTGTTTTAGATATGGATGTTGTGAATATTATCCATAGGTCTTAATTCTGCATATTATTATATATCAAGTTATTAGTGTTGGAAAGGTGTGTGAGGAAATGTTTTACACAGAGTTTCTTTGCTAGAACATTTTTCCTTCTTTTTTTCTTGTAGATTTATCATTTTTAGCTCAAGATTCATAGATTATAGAGTGTTTTTAAGTAGTCTCATTTCCTGTGACACAGATCATATTTCAAAGACTGTTATTAAATTCTATACTTATTTATTTTCTTGGTTTTCAAGTTGTCAGATATTTTCACTGTGTATTCATTTTCTTTGATATAGAGAATTGGTTCCGTTCTAATTAAGTATAAAGATGATTTAAATCCCATTTAAGTATGCGATAGTAGCTGCTTATATGCTTCATTATTATTGTTGCATAATTCTTATTAGTTATTATTTTAAATTTGTTGTTATCTTCATGTCAGTAATGTGCCTGTCATTTTTATTTTCTTTCTTTCTTTCTTTCTTTTTGTCTTTTTTCTTTATGCATATATTTTGCCTGATGATATTAATTGGTCTCCGTGTGGTGCTTGGCTGTGTGAATATCGGAATTGGTTAAACCATTCTATATACCAAAATGGGTGAATCTGTTTAATGTGAAGCTGCTGTTCTCATATAATTTTCTCTTTGTTTACTTATTTATGTGTTCATTTTTATTGCATGTAGAAAAATGCATTTCTGATAAATAAAGAGTTTGATGTTAGATGTAACTTTT
>NW_020868616.1:82500-117500 GCF_003789085.1 Penaeus vannamei | reverse complement strand
TTGATTCATGGTATAATTCTGTACTGTGGTTATTGTGAAGTGGGGTGTGTAGCAGCGTGAATGAAGGATTGAGTCAATTGTGTGTCGTAGATTTATTTCCAAATCTTCAAATATGAAATAAACAAGTTTTTTTTATGGTATTTTATATATTTATTGGAGCTTCCATTTATATATTTACCATTTCTTTGCAATTATTAAAAAGGAAGACGATAAATGAGAGCATCTTCAAATATTGTACAATATAGAAAATACATTTGCCCTGAAAGTAAAGAAAAACCTATTTATCTAAAATCAAACATCTGGAAGTTCATGCTTTTTTTGATATAAGTGAAAATAGACAAGTCCACATTACAAGCTTTGCAATTAATGCCTTTATATATAATGTCTTTATTAGATTTGCACAATTCTGATGAACTATGTGATTTTGAAATATTGCATATCATGTAGCATGGAATTATTCTGTCCCGTTCACACCTCTTTTGCACTTGTCACATTGAATTCTGTTTGAGTCTTTGCCTCCTTGATAACTTTTTCTAAAAATGATCTTGCAATACCGTATTACTTTTTGGTGAATGTTTAGGGAATGCGGCATTTTCAATATATGTGTATATATATATTATTATATATATATATATATATATATATATATATTAATATATATATATATATATATATATATAATTATATATATACATTATATACATATATATACTTGTATACATATATACATATTAGACATATACATATATATACATATTTACATATATATATAGATACATATATACACATATTTGTATATATATATTATTTTGTATATACATGTTTATATGTATATTATATATTTATACATATATTATATTATATATATTATATATTATAATATATATATATATATATATATAATATATATTATTATATATATATATATATTTATATTATATTATATTATATTATATTATATATTATATTTATAATATATTATATATATATTATTATATATATTATATATATATATATATATTATATATATATATATTATATATATATATATATATATTATATATATAATATATATATATAATATATATAATAATATATTATATATATTATATATATATATATATATAATATATATATATATATATTATATATAATTATATATATTATATATATATATATATATATTATTTATATATATATTTTAATATATATTTAATATTCAGTAATATATGTTTATATGTATTATATAAATGTGTTTATATTTATTTATTTATATGTATATATGCATTTTTCCTCTCTTTTTTTTCCTTTTCTTTTTCTTTCTTTCTGTCTTTTCTAAAAGCGAAGAAAAAGAGATAACCTGAAAAACTATTAAGGTCAGCATAAGGATGGCAACTTAATGGAATGCAATGTAACTAGCCTGACATAACTTGTGCTCTGAATTGGTTAGCTAATGGGATCATTTCAAGAAGACTGTCCTTCCAAGATGATTTGATTTGATTTTCCACAAATGTTCAGTTAACACGGACAGTTAGAATGGTGTGCATGTCAACTCACTAAATTTTATTGTATTGTTTGGTTTACTTTTTTTTAAACTAAATATAGTTAAATGGACTGAAAATGGTTTAATTAAGGGAAGATAATGAACTAAGTTTTGAAGCCAAGAGTATTAGGTGGCACAGTTGCTTGCACAGTTTAATAGTTACTTGCTCTCCAGGGTGTGGTGAGTGAGGAAGGCTGTGAGGATGGCTTGCGGTCACGATGCAAAGCGCTCAGCACCTGCCCCTTGTGTCGGCACACCAGCACTGCGACTGGGTGGAAAAACAGTGTGTTCCAGCACCCAACAGGACAATGACAACTGCTCTTACTAATGGAGCGGCTGGAGAGGCTAATCCCAGCCTTGGCTCGGAGAATACTCTACAAACAGTGCAGATAGATAGAGACATGGCTAGTGGTACAGGGCCACGTTGCTCTCTCACAAGCCTTGTCAGCCTACCTGTGCACAGAGGACATCATGTACAAACTGCACACAGGTAATGAAAATGATGATGATATAATGCCCAGCATTTCTTGGACAGTGCTTATAATGTTTCCAAGTGTTTTGTGAGCCCATTCCTTATTCTGTGTTGTCTCTTGTACCTTTTAAGAGTTCGTGCATGTGGTGCTTCAATCAGCAGCGGTGTGTCAAGAATAATTCCTATTTGGTCAGTTTCCCCTACGGTCAGTGTAGAGAATGGACAACAGAATCCAAGAGATGCATGGATGTGGAGCCTGGTAAGTGTACATTGTATGTCTTGTTATTTATTTTTTCATATTGCCTTTGTTTTTAAAGTATTACATTGTTCATTATGTTGTCTCTCGTATCATATACTGTATTTAAAGTATTATCTTTTGTTATTTTCTCTTATATTTTTTCACTTTCCTCTTCATTGCTCTTCTGTATGTAAAGTAGAGGTTGAAGTTGCAGTTTAGCTCATGTCATATTCACTGCACATGTCCACTCGTGTTCCGTTGCAGGAATGAGCCGCTGCAGCATCCACCAAACATGTGAGAAATGCCAAGCAGACGTTGCATGTGGTTGGTGCGATGACGGAAGTGGTACAGGAATTGGCACCTGCATGGAGGGTGGTCAGAGAGGCCCCATTAACCCAGTTACCAAAGCCACTCAGAGGAAGAAGTGCCCCAGTCCGAACTGGTACTTCACCCAGTGCCCATGTGAGTTTCCCTTGTTGGACTGAGATGCAATTTTTGTGGGTGTCATCATAGTTTACTTTCATTTTCTACTGAGATACAATTTGTTCTTATTTCAGTGTTTGGTGATTATATGCTGTGCTAGATTTTGTATGCCTTGTATTGTAATATATAAGACATTAAAAAAAAAAACATGGTATTCAATGGCTTTTTTTTTCAGTATGCAATTGTAACGGCCACAGCACTTGTGAGAATCACAGTCAGTGCATCGAGCCTTGTGCCAACAATACTGGGGGATCCCATTGCCAGTACTGTGTGGAGAAATTCTTTGGAAAACCAATTAATGGCGGACTCTGCAAACGTGAGTTGTTTTGGGTGAAAGAAAAATGTTGCTGCAAAATTTTAGTTTGGTATGAATGACGAAGTCAAAATAGGGAAATTTTATGTTTATTATTATTTTTAGAATGCATATATGTATAATTATATATTTTATCCTTTCCAATGTATGTATTATATTCTTTTAAGACGAGACATAGATATGATTATTGATCATCATTTTTCCCCCTTTTTTTCTTACCAGCTTGTATGTGCAATGAGCATGGTGACACATGCAATCGTGAGACTGGACGCTGCAATTGTCACACAAAAGGGGTAACTGGTGATCACTGTGACCGATGTGATACTCAAAACAACTATGTTGGTGAACCCCTGAAAGGATCTTGTTTCTGTGAGTGTATTCATAATCAATAAAAGCTCAGTCTTCTGGTATCAAATTGTTTAAAAGGAAGAATGGTTTCCTTAGCACTATATGACTATAGATTTTCTTTTCTTGTTCAATTTATAGTTTAATGCTGTCTTGCACAATTTTGATAACAAGAGCAAAAAGATTCACAGATTTTTTAGGTTATACATCAATATTTTTACTTGGGTGAATATGTTTGAAGACCGTTATTTTGTTTTCTTAGATATGATAGATAAATACTTCCTGTTTCCTGTACAGATGACCTTCAGATAGACTATCAGTTTACTTTCAACCTCTCCAAACATGAGGATCGTCACATACGCCAGATCAACTTTTTCAACGTGCCAACAAAGAGTGATGTAGATACTGACTTCGATATACAATGTTCGAAGGCAACCAACATCAAGATTTCATCTAAAATGAGTAAGTGATTGCCCCGTCTTTGTAGTTTTCTTAACGCTTTGATCCGGATGATTTGGGCCACACGTCATCAAAAAATGTAGCTTGATGGATGGGTGATGCAAACTTGCCATCATGAGCATTTCATCTGAAAATTAGGTGATGAAAAAGACTCGCCATGAGTGCGCAAACTTCTTAGGTGGTGATAAGACTCTTTAGGCATTTAGAAAGTGGCTTTTGCATTGTAGTTAACCACCTGTTCACCAGTAAGTCCACCTTGAGCTGGGGCTGGCTGGAGATCTATTTAAAGTATATCACAGGTAATTTGGAATGAGTGGAAACATGGGTAGCACTTGCCAGTTTATAGGTGTATTAAAAAGACACTAAAAACACACGAAAAATGGCACATAAAAACATGGTAAAAATAGTAAAAATACTTTAAATTGAAATACAACCAATCAGAAAAAATACACACTAAAAAGGTATACTGCTCCAAGCAAAGGCTTAAGATAAGTAAGATTTAAAGAAATGTAATTAAAATGAACAAGTGAACTTCAGGGTCCACTACAGATTATTCCCATCAGTCAATGAGTGTGAAATGTAGTGTCTGTGAGCATTGTCTGGAGGAGCGCTGGCTCCAGGGATAATGACATTTCCATGCTTAGCATCCTATTTGTGGCTGCCATGACCAGCCTAGAGTCTTGTCACTGCACACAAGTGTTAGCGTGCATCCAGCCTATAAGCACCCATCAGACTGGCTGCTCACATAAACCTAATGCCCGTATTTTGGGCCTTGTGATTGCCTTAAATCAACGGATTAAGAGACATGTTGGATATGTATTTTTTGCTTAGTTTTGTTTTATTTATCTATTTCTTGTTTCCTTGGCTTATAATACTGTATTTGTATCTGTATCTTTGTTTTGTTTCTTCTTATCTTACTTTCTACCTGTTTATGTGACAATATGATTCTGTGCAAGTTTAAATTCTTTCTTCTAATCATCATGTATGTAATCCTGTCCCATCCACAGCAAATAGTCACGAAACTTGGATCATACGCAACTTTACTGGTAAAAGAATCAAAAAGAGGTTCAGTTCTTCGGATTACACGTTCGGGTCAGCAGACAACAACACAACATTTCACGTCTACGTCTACAACTTCACGCCTCCCATAGAGATCATTGTATCGTTCTCCCAACACCCCAAGCTGGATCTTGTGCAGTTCTTCTCCATATTCTCACTGTAAGTGGCTATTGTATCTTTTATTTGGTAAAGAGATAATGAGTGAGGGAGGGAGGGAGGAGGAGGGGATAAGAGAAATGGAGGGAGGGAGTGAGTGAGAGAAAGGGAGGGAGGAGTGAGTTAGAGAAAGGGAGGGAGGGAGTGAGTTAGAGAAAGGGAGGGAGGGAGGGAGTTAGAGAAAGGGAAGGAATTAGGTGGTGGGAGAAAGATACTGAGTGAGTAAAGGAGGGAGGAAGAAAGAAAAAAATAGAGAGGAGGGGAAAAGAGGAAAAATAAGAAAAAGCAGAAGTGAGGTGGGAAAAGAAATGGGAAAAGAAGAGGAGGGGAAAGGAAGGCAGAGAGAAAGATGGAAAGACCAAACATAACATACATGAATGCCTATTTACAAGCATTTAAGTTGTCTCTCTGTGTACATATATTTTTTGTATTTACAGTATGTGTATGAATTTATTTGAGATAAAAGATGAATTTTATTGACATATTGACTTTTTGATTTATTCTTGGGTTAGGTTCTGTTCCTTTACTGTCAGTGTTATCTTCAACAAAAGTTTGAGTGCAAATGAATATAACTATTTGATATAATTGTTATCACTATAATTAAGTTATTTTTTTTCCATGTTACTTTGTATTTCATGGCTTTAACTGGGATAGTAATCTCATTAGAATAAGATATGTTCTGTTTATTTTCAGATGTTTCCTGATTTTACTGACTTTAGCAGCTATACTTTGGAAGATCAAACAAAAATATGACATTTATACCAGGAGACAGGTAACGTAGAGGAGAGTTATTTGTATTTTTGTTTGAAAGATCCAGCTTTTGGTGTTTTTATTTGACAAAAGGAAGACAGGGCTGAACTGTTTTTATCCTTAGAAATAAGTTCAAAAAACAAATATAACTGGTAAATACTTTGGCTTTAATGAAAGATTTATATGTTTGTAGAGTAGCATGATCTTTCACCATATCTCCCAACTGGGAAGGAGGAAGTTCCAAGATCTCTTAATTTTTTGCTTTGTTCCTTTAGCGTCTCTTGGTGGAGATGGAAGCCATGGCATCACGTCCCTTCCGCCCCATCCTCCTGGAGCTCTATCCGAGAGGCTCTGCCGATACCCCCAACGCCAATGGCATCATCTGCCCCACTCCCACCAACACCACGCCAACCCCACCGCCATCACCACAACGACCCTGGCCAATAACTGCAACATTTTGGGCACCAATGGCACTGCCAATGCCATCAGCAGCTCCCTGACCAATGCCACAACCAACTCATTGTCCAGCCTCAACTCCAACTCCACAAACAAGGGAGTATTCAAGGCTAACAACATGAAGTCCTGCAATAATGTAATGAGCAATGCAACGTCACCGGATAGCCTTCCTTCAGACACCTTAGATGGCATGATGACGCTCAAGAAGAGAAAGAAGGTTAGAGGTTCTTGGGTATTTTAGAGCTGTTATGGAAGGGGCTTACATCCAAAAAATATTTTCAATGAGTCATATCTTTTGATTGGATGTAGCTTTTTATTTTTTTTCAACTTTATTAATATAACTAATTAGACAGATAAAGATAAACACTGTAGTGATGCTGATTGGTGAAAACTTACTCCAGCAGATCAACCCAAGTCCTAATCCCTGGAGCCTTGCAGTGGGAACCGAGCAGCCGTCCTCTCACTCCTGGTTCAGTTGCCTACCGGTGGGGAACCCTTCACACCGCCAGGACATCCAGGTAAGAACAGATTGTCATTTTCTTGCTATAAACTATATTTTTATAGGAACTCTAAGAGTATAGCTGGGAGGTATCCAGTATACTTACTTTGTGTTCCAGGTGCCCACTGATGATGTGGAATGCATGCTTTATCTTATCCAAATTGTTTACATATACCATATATTCACAAAGTAAAAGATAGAGCAATATAATTTTAATTGTTTTGTGTTTCGTTATTGCATATTTTGAGAACAGACCAACTTTATTTTCAGGTGGTCTGGCAATAGCAAGCACTCTTGTAACGCTCGGAAACCCGAGGAAATGTAGTTCCGACCCCATAACTCTTACCAAGGGGGACGTCAACAAAAATAAAGCTCTAAGAGGTAAACAACCATATTCCAGCCATTCTCCTGACACCTGTATTTAACATAGGCCTTGCCACCATCCTGTAAGATGTGCAGATGTATCATGTATGATAAGCCATTGTTAACAATAGTCACATCCAAATTTTATAATGTAGTATGTAATAATGATCATAATGATTAGGTTTAGTATTAGTTGTCTGATGCCTTGAGCAGACAAAAGCATTCTCTGTTGTTGCTTATGTTGTCGCTTGCAGAAAGCTACATTGACTTAAAACAGTTATTTGGAAAATGAACCACTGAAACAGGTCTTCAGATGCACAGGTGTGTATTTGATGATATACAAAATTGAGATGAGCATTTTATTCCTTTATTTTTTTTTTTTTTTTGCTGAGTTTAACCCTTTTGTTCTTGACTTTATTACCTACAGACATTTACCTGTTTTCCACCTTAGTTTGAAAGAAAGGAAAATTGATTTCCTGTATGATTACCTGCGAAAGGATTTTTTTTTTTTCTTCTTCTTTTCTTTACTATCCATGTATAATTTCCTTGAAATTTGGAAGTCTATAAGCAGTTTTATTTTTGTATTTAATATTTTTTCAATTTCAAGAATGTCAACAGTTATCATTTCCAGGCCAGGAATGTCACTACTGTCTGCTAAGGCCTTAGATATGTGTTCTAAGACGAGCTTAGAAGTTAAACATGTTGAGTTAAACAATACGAATACAGTCCAGAAATGGCCAACGAATTACATAATGCAACTGTACTGGATGTTGAGCCTGGACAGTCCTGGCCACACAAAGTTCCTACTTCTTTGTGGAATAGTGAGAAGCGTAGCAACTCCACAAGGGCATGGTGGCAGAAATTCCTCTTGACACATGCTTTTTCATTGGCTGAAGATTGTCCGGGTTAGGAACGAGTGTTGGAGTATCATCATATACACACGACTCGTAGTTTTTTAATAATGAAGTTTTATTTGTTACGTATCATGCTCTGATAGATGCAGTTATCAGTGAAATATGGATAATTTTTCTTTTTCTTTTTTCTTTGTCTCTTTATTTCTTCTTTTTGCTATGAAAGAGTGACCACTTCTCATTTTCATTCATCTTTTTTTCCCCCTACCTATCAACCCTTGCCTTCACTCCCTTCCCTACCCAACCCTCCACCCTCCCTCTAGCCATCAGACAACAGAAGACGTTACACGGATTTGATAGCGGCTTCGGAAGGGGGGGGTGGGTGGTGGTAGGGTGGGGGGGGAAGGGTAGAATAAAACAGGGGAAGGGGGAGAGCACCTAAATGGAATCCTGCGTACCAAGCACTTCTCAGGGAGTGGTTGAGAGTCTAGGCCTGGATGTCGAGGAGGGAGACGCGGACGGTGGCGGCTCAGGTGTTTGCCGTTTCTGGTTTTAGTGTCGAGCCAGTGGGAGGGAGAAAAGAAGGAAGGAATGATAATTAGGGATAAAGAGGAATTCAGATTGTCTAGTTCTCAGTCTTCTCTTTTTTAAGTTCAGTGAGAGTATGTGATAATGTGGAACACAGTTCTTACGTTTGTTATATGATGATGAGGATTTTTTTTATTATGGATATTATGATTGTCATTATTATTATTATTGTCATTATTATTAGTAGTATCATCATCACTATTATTGCAATTATTGGTAGTATCATTATTTTTTATCAATTCATATTGATAATTTTATTATTATTATTATTATTATTGTTATAATTATTATTTTTATCATCATTATCATTACTAGATATTGAATATTGTTGTTTAGTATTGTTTTTATGATTTGAAAAAATTATTATATTTATCATCATCTTCACTATTATCATCATAATTATCATTATTATTATAATCACAACTACTGCTATTACTATTACTACTTATGCTACTATTACTACTGCAAAGATTACTGCTTCATATTCATTATTGTAATAGTAATGATATGAATGGTAAAGATGATGGCATGGTCATTTTTGGAAATTTTTGATAATGAGAAATGGTGTTCATTGTCGTTACTATTGTTTTTGATGTTTGTTTTGTCGATAAGTTGAATTGAATTGTAGTTTCAGTGCATAATATGTTAGACTGAAGACCATAGCATTATTGTCTTGCCTTACACAGTTTTCATGAAATCAGAATTAGACAAAAAAAAAAGCGAATGTCTTGTCTTCGCAGTCTCGCTAAGAAGCATAAGGTTTAACGTCTTATCATGGTATTGGATACCTATATTGCATCCTAAAGAGTTAGTGATGTATATCACTCTTTTGATCTTCAGATGATAAAGAGAAAATTTCCACACTTCTTTCTTGCACTACCAATAACTTCTTAGTGTAGGAGATAGCATGTTAGGGAAATTGGTATGTAAAATAGGACAGAATATTTATATTTTTCAGAGATGCAATACTTGTACTTTAGGGATATGTAAAGAAATGGCTCGAAGATCAAAATTCTTGTGAACGTCTGTAAACTGTGAAGTGTGTTTTATGTATGAAATGGGCATGCTTGTATTCTAGACACTTGTCTGGGATATTACTTGTAGAATGTTAGTAACATGATAAAATTGGAGAATGTGGTGTTCAGTTTTAATTTTCCATACATGTTAACATCTAGGCAATGTTCTCTCCTGTGGGTACCCTTATCATGGGCAGATCATTGCATATAGAATAGCAGTTTGAACCTGAAAACTGTGATGGTTGTCATTCTATGTGCATGTGGCATTGTCATTTGTATGGTGAAGGGTATTATGAGATTGTTCATTATACTTGCACTGTATGTAATTTCTCTTTTCCTTCTGTTTCTGGTCTTCTCTCTCATTTTTATCATGTAGTGTGTGTAAAACATTGCAATTTCGTGTTCAGTGGTCGTCATGGATGCCTGTGTTACAAGGCAGTGTTTTTATCACAGCAAATTTTTATATTATATTTTCTTAGGCCTTTAATATTGCTGCCTTGGTAGGTATGGATTCATTTCATATGGCTCAAATACTTTGTTGTTATGGTTTTGGAACTTATGGATGTACATATTGAACAATAATTTTAAGACTTCAGATCATGATGTAATATATATATATAAATATATTATTTATTTAGCCTGTATTATAAGGCAGAGCAGACCAAGTTGTGTATGGACTGTTTCATTGAATCTCAGCCATGTGATAATTCTGTATTCTAAGTCTGAATGATTTGCTCTTGGCTGTACGAAGGGCTTCAGCAGAAGGATATCAGCACCACAAAGTGATCTGATCGCTTTTTTGTGATGGCAGTAAGGTGTTTAACTTTTCTGGAACTGGAATGTTTTATATTGAAGTGAAGGTATATAATATAAACCATGGTTGTGTATGAGTGATGGAATTTTATACCCCTTTTTACTAGTTGATGTATGCCGTGTAGCATACAAGATTTACTGTTTTGCTTGGAGGAAGTATCACATTACTTGTTACACAGGAGTGCTTGATATACAAAAAAAAATTGTCACACAAAATTCATTTTTTTATTTGATCATTCTTAGGGATTTTTAGGGCAAAGAAAACTTGTTACATTAGCTTTACCAGGTACTTTGGAAAGGGAACATTGTTACCACATGTATTCAGGAAAAACAGGGAATCTTAAAATTACCATGGACTACTTAGAAGATTATAGGCATTTTTATTGAAATAGATTTCACAATGCAAGTTACACATTGCTTTCACAGAAAACTCTATCCATACAAAGGGATTTGATGTGTACTGTGCTGTGTGTTGTAACCCAGAGGTGGGTTGAGAATCTGTACCTTTTTGCAACAATACAAAATGGCATGAATATTTGCGTGGTTTCAAAATGTTGGAGTCCAAGACATCATAGAGTATGATGCTGATATTCTTTGATAAATATCTTCCCTCCCTCTCCTCCTCCCTCCTTCCCTCTCCTCCTCTCTCTCCCTCTCTCCCTCTTTCCCTCCCTCTCCCCCTCCTCCTTCTCTTCCTCTCTCCCCCCTCTCTCCCTCTCTCCCCCTCTCTCCTCTCCCCCTCCTCTCTCTCCCTCCTCTCTTCCTCTCTCCCCCCTCTCTCCCCCCTTCTCCCCTCTCTCTCTCTCTCTCTCCCCTCTCTCACCCTCCTCTCTCTCCCTTGACACAAAAACTCCAAGAGCACCACAAAATTGCCACTTCAGAATTCAGAACTCGAAGTGGGGATCTAAGACGGCACACATCATACCCCTAGTGTGTATAGGGCTCTAGGAAAAGTCAGAGGAAAATAATTCATAGAAATTGTTTCAAGTGTACAATTAGACATGACTGAAAAAGAGATGGTAAAAATACACCAAACATGCAGTATTGCCACATTCAGTATAGGATATTTGTACTGGGGCATATGGTATTCTAGCTTGATACTAAACAGTGTACAGATATTTAGTGTCAAATAAGTATTAATTTATATTTTTACTTTTCTTCTTTCTTTCTTTCTCATGTTTTGGTGATTATGATGTACACAGTATTAAGGTGTATGAATATATGGAGAATATTGTGGTTATGATTATGATGATTTTGTTTGTTTGTGGTTATTTGTTATTGAATTTTTATTATTATAACTTTGTAGTTTGATTATCAATATTGATAGTTCGAGATGTAGAAAGAATAATGAATAAAATGAAGTATTATGAAATTGGTGTAAATCATCTACTTTTGCATACCATTGTGCTTGTCCATTATTAGTATTGTTATTATTATTATATTATTATTATTATTATTATTATTATTATTATTGTCATCATTATTATTGCTATAAATATTATTATTATTATCGTTATCATTATGATCATTCTTATTCCATGACTTTGGATTTTTCTATTCTTCCTTTCTTTTCTTTCTTATCAGTTTTCATACATTGTTATTGTTGTTATCATGATCAACCTGGCTTGCCACTTGTAGAACTGTTCTGTTTGATTTTCCCTGTATACACTTTACATTTCATATCCATAGCGTTAATCCCTTTTTTTTTATATTTGTACGTTCAAGGGTACAATGAATGATGTGAATGGAATGAACAATTTTTAACTTGATTTTTGCTTTTCCCATTGTGTTCGTAAAGGGAAGTTTTTAATATCGGTGACGAGATGAGCTGTTTTGATATTTCTTATTTTTTTTCTATTTCTAATTTCTTTAGTAACTTTCATGTCCCCCCTCCCCCGATTTGTTCCTTTTTATATATATATATATATTTATTTGTTATCGAATTCTTTATTTCTGACACATACTGACAATCGTGGAGGAAATTTGTCAGAAGGGCCAAAGATTGATGTCACAAATATACTTAAAAGGCTGAGAGTGGTTTGTATTTTGTTCTTATTTACACGTCCTTTATTTCTACAAATTTTCTGAATGTATTTGTGTATATGTATAATTCTTAACTGATTATTATTGTTTATATTACTACTTATTTTATTTTATTTTATTTTTTTCATAGGTCAGGTTACTTGAGAAATACCAAATTAAATATAGAAAATGGTACAAGAATTTAAAAAGGTGATCTGGGGTGCCCTTGTTTTCTCAAAATATTCTGTGAAATAAAAACAAGGAAGGGAAGAGAGTGACAAAAACTGATGTGCCTGCGTGCAAGCATGTAAATGTGCGTGTTTGTGTAAGGAAAATGTTATAGAGAGGGAGAGGTGTAGTGTTGCATAGCATGAGAGTTATTGGTTGTGTTTGATCGTTTATTGGTCTTCGTGTGTTTGAACCTCTTCCCCTCCTGTTTCTTCAGTATTTTTACCTTCGTGTAAGCAATGTGAGTTTTATATTGGTGATTATATAGAAAGCGCAAGAGAGAGAAAATTTTAATGTTTTATCATTAGCATCAGTATGAATACTTTTATTTATTATTATCATCATTATAAAGATTGTGTGATTATTTATGGAGTTGCAAAATAATACCTGTTACAATTATGTGTGACTTGTATATTGTTTTAGAAGAATGTTAAGATTTGACAATATCAGGCTTTACTGTGTATAGTTGTGAATCTCAGTTTAAGTCATGTTTACATTTCATGTAGAAAGAACAAAAAAACAAACAAAAAAAAACTACACAAAATATTGTTTTTTGAAAAACAAATAAAATCCAATATGCATAGCTCAGCAATAATACATTAGTTGTAGGTCTGTTGATATTATTTTTATTATTTTTTATTCTTAGGAATTTTATCTTATGAAATTTCACTGAAACACTCCAGTATATATGCACACTTAATTGAGGAAAACTTCTACCTCTAAAATAGCTTTTTCGTTTTTTTTTTTTTTTTTAGAAGTAATATTTTTGCACTCAATACATTTTATAGATCCGTAATGCACAGACCGTTTCAGGACTTGGAAGCTAAAAAAAAAAAAATCTGTTTTGCTTCGAGTTTTGAACAGCTGTGTAGTCGAGTTATGGCAAAGTTTTAAATTACTTTCATTTTGGAATTCTTCACAGATGATCATGTCTTAGTTTTCCCAGATATGTATATTCAATTGCTCTCTGAATTACATCATTGTTAGGGGAAGAAAAATTATTGAATTAACCCAAAAGATATCACGTGTCAAAAAATTAAGTTGTGGCTTATAGTGTTCCAACACATTGATATCATGCAGTCATAGCCTGAAAGAGTCAGATCCCCATCTTTGTGCCAGATACATTTTTTACCGTACGCCATTGAAAGGAAAATTTGAAAATTACGTTGGTGATGAGTTGGGTCTATATACATACCGATATATGTATCACAGTCATGCAGTTGTTTCAGTCTTGTGCCCTGCCTAGAACAAATGAATAATGTATAATGTCCCTACCGTAAGAAGTTGATTCTTCTCTAACTATCCTTAGGCACTGAGAGAAAGTGCTAAATGTACCAAAGATTACGTATGTAAAGTGACATGAAGTTGACATGCAATGCATTTCACATGAAGGAAATCATTGCTTGTTTTTAAATGGGGATTATAGTCACTTTAGGGAGGGCAGGGTGTGGCTGGTCTAAGGAGGCCATTTTTATGATGCAATACATTTTAAGGGTCCATTTTTTATTGGAAGAGGATTTTCATATTTTTTAGAAATAAATATTGTTCCATAATTGTCTAGTCTTCAGTTGCAATTGATTCCATCAGAACATCCTTACAGGCTTACCCTACAGTGTGACTTTTGTCTTCCTGTCTTTATATACTGCTTTAAGGGTATGTCTCCGGTGTAGCTGAAAAGAGTAGTTACTCTAGTTACATTTATTTATTTTTATTTTGTTATCATTACTTTATTTATTTACTTTTTTTGGCTGTTCTTTGGGTGTGTTATATAGATCAAGTTAAACACTGTAATTTCATTCATAATTTAAGATTGTAATAGTTGGGTATACCAGGTAGAAGGGTCCGTATGAAGTTAGTAATACATTATGTATAGTTATTTGTTTTGCTGCAGTCAGTATCATGTTACAGTCTCACTAATTCTAAGTGTAATATCAAATTCCTTAAGAGAAAATGTTCAGGAATGTATCCAGTTATTTTATCCAATCTGAATATAATCTGGAATAGTAGTATGGTATACTTTAATTTTTTAAAAAGTATACCACTCTGGTATTGTTAGTTTATACAAGTCTAAGCATTTTCTCTTTTGTCCATTGTAAATATCTCTTACAAAGAGCCTCTAGGGGCATATGTTCCATTCTTGTGTAATTACCTAAAGAATTTCATTCCAAGGCCAGGCTTATTTCACAGCCGTGACTGGCAAGGCAATTCAAAAGGTATTGAACAAAGCTTAACACAACCATCAACAAGTTCATGATTCTATGGATTTCATTCTAGTATTTTAGATTTTGTTGTGGCTGTGAGACAAGACCCAAGATGCACTACTGTCTATGGTTACTGCAGCAGCTTTTATTGTTTGTTGATAATAAAATAATCATATTCCTTCACTCTGCTGTAAAACAATTTTGCTAATAAAATGCCATGTTATCAATTGACTTTTATTGATTCCATTTGTATATAAAAAAAACTCACAATTTCATATTGTGTTTTAAAGAAATCAGAAAAACAACAAAGGGGGAAAATGTACATTTTACATGTTTATATGAATGTCTGGTTTACATAAAAGAAGATAAAAAAGTATGAAATGATATTTAAAATCCTTAATGCAACCGTTAGGATGCTGTGTCAAATACACAAGAGCATTGCTAAGTAACCAGAACATAATACAAGTTTCTTAGCAATTACTTGACATGTATCCAAAAAATGTTTGAAAAGAAAAATGGATTTCCAGAAATACAAATCCAAGTCAAAACGGAATTCCACTTGATTTTGTACATTTAGACATTATGGGTAACAAGTATGACATCATCACAAGGTAATTTTAGTTTGATAAAATAGCTCTAAAGCACATTTGTCTCCTAACTCTAAAATGATCATGAGTAATGCAACAATGACTATGGGGAAAATGCTGAGCAATATGTTGCAAGATAAAGACAGCAACACAACCATGTAATACTACTATCTACTTGACATGAGACTGGAGGAAAGAATGCTAGAACCTACTTGCATCCAAATTGGAAACCCTGTTGATTATCTTACTCAAGGTACTCAGTCAAGAACCTTAAAAGCTGTTTAGGGATGAATCACTTATCCATCCCTTCTAATATTCCAAAGGTGTATGTTTTTTGAGCATATCATAAAATAAGTAAATAAGAAAGAGAAGGCTTTATAACTTGACAACTGTTAAGAGTATACACAGCAAATGAACCACTAACCTGCAATCAAATAAAAAGGTTTTATTCAAATTTACAGATAATACTATATTGTCTGCAATACACAATATGGATGTTGAAAGGGGCAGGACGGGACTTACTGTAGTTTTCTACAACCACAAATACTAAGAAATAATCCTGGGAATGGTCTTCAGTTCACCTCACAGTAAAAATCTGCAGTAGTTAAGTTTGTATCAGTATGCTCATTAACAGTTTGAGTAAAACCCTTAAAGGACAATGTATGGCAACTAGCATTGTCGGGTATGGATGGAAACAGCACAAGTTACACTTAAAAAGTCGAAATATCACTATTATAAACATAGAATCAAAATGAATTCAGCTCAATCATTATGTATTATAACAGACTAAAAAATAAAGAAAAATCCTCTTTCTGTGCACATTAAGCTCTGAAGTATCCCATCCTTCTGGGACTAATACACTCACAGGCACCTCCAACATGAAATCTGCACTTACTTGAAATGTTTCCTAAGGCACAAAAGTTGGCATCTAGAACATGGATATGCCACAGCATCACAAAGTTTCATATCTTGACTAGAAATGAGATTCCAAAGTATACAGATCACTCTAGGACTGACTAGTATATATGACTAAAATGAAAAGTATGGAGCAAATTTAATTTCTCTAAAAGCACCTATTCAAGCATGAGTTGCACATTAGCTTCTCCAGAAATTCTCAGGAAAATTATTAAATAAAATATTTCCATAAAGCATATCTATGGCAATTAACCACATACCATTGGGGTGGCATGTGCGTACATGCCATGCCCACTGTGTGTTTAATTTAGTCATTTGTTTTTACATATAGACGGCTTCACAAGTACTAGGCCACCAATAAGCCAGTTACAAGAAGTACCCATCTCACCTGTTTACCCTCTTCCTTGATTTTTTAATATTTTCTAATATTTAATACTGTTGTTAGTAATAATGTCAATAACAATATAGTAATAATAATGTTTATAACAAAAAATAACAGTGACAATATTGACAGCATTAGTATAAAAAAGTGTTTTCCTGCCATTTCAAGGAAAGGTGAGGTCAAAAGATCTAATTGAATCTTTTGTGGATAAGCACTAGCAGAGCCATCTATGTACAGAACCATTTTGCAAAACAATACAAAAGTAAACACAACATTTTCCCGGCATTATTGGGTTAACACTACCACTCTGAAAGTCTCCATAATTACCTGTCATTTATGTAGCTGAACTGTCTTTTCTCAAGTGAACAACATTTTTAAAAGCAATCTTTATGTATAATACTATGCTTAGTGATCCTTAATAAAAATACATGACCTACTTGATGGTCAAACTCCTGTTTTCTTCAAAATGCAATTTACCTCAGTCACATTTACTCCTAAAAGCCTTTCCTTACATAATTAGCACTCATATTATAAAAGATTTTTAAACATAAATAAACAAGAATGATGACAAAAGAAAATATGAGAGCTTCTCAAACCAATAGCCCAAAAATACATTTATTACATGTTTTGTTGGTTACACTAATGCACTACAATCATGCATTTGTTGTGCACTAATACGAACACATCAATGCTTTTGGTACGGATTTAAATTTATAAAATATGCATTTTTGGGCATTTGGTCTAAGAACACCTTTTGGACATGAGTCCCCTTAAACTGTTATAAGATAAAATACTACAGCTTGGCTTAGCTCTCAGTAATACTCAATATATATTGAACGGAACTTGACTGGACATCTAAAAGAAATATGCTTTAACAATATTATGAATATTAAATGCTATTGTGCATTAGCCATTTTCCAGGAACCATTAATATAATTTAACATAGCAGAAAACCATCACAATTAATTAAAAGTTACAGTAAAGTACTGCACCATTTACCCTTCAACCAAAAAGAATAAAATAAAAAACTTAAATATAGCAATTAAACCACACATAATACAATTAAGCACGTGATCAGCATCCAGAAATCAACATGAACATGCTTATATACACATGCATAGAAAGACAGATAAAGACTGACAGACAGACAGGCAGTTTGACAGATAAGGCAGATAGATAAATCAACAAACAGACAGAGAGAGACGCACATACATGTACACACACACACACAACACACACGCATGCACTTGAACCGGCGCTCACCCCACTCACAACACTTGCACACTTTAAGATTAACAGTGCTCCTGGTTATGTTGCAAAAAGATGGTGCAATCATATCGTAAAAAAAACATGACAAACGACTTTGTGCAGAATGCCAAAATCTATACAACTGATCATATGAAAAGAAAATCATGTCATGTACATTCATACAGAATAATGAGGCTTGGGCAGGACTTGATTTTGTATCATAGAGTACCATTAATAACATTACATCTTCACCAAGACAAGTTCATAAAATACACAGAGCAATACACGACACTCACTCCCATTATGAAAGGAGACAAAATACAATGTCTCCATGCCTTACTTGGAACTGAAAAGAGAAAAAAATGATGGGAAGAGAGGAGAGAGAGGAAAGAGAGGTGGGTGGGGTGGGGAGAAGGAGAAGCAGAAGTGGAAGATGAAGGGAGAGGAGAGGAGAGGAGAGGGAAGAGTGGGAGGGGGGCAGGAGACAAGATGGGAAGGAGGTAGGGAGGGAAGAGTAAGAAGGAGAGGTGGAGGGAGGGAGGGAAAAGCAGGAAGAGGTGGTGGGCAGGATAAAAAATATGTATATATATATAAGGATAATGGTAATTGTATACTGTATATGGAGTGCTTGAAAAAAATAAAATAATAATTAAAAAATATATAACAATAATAATAATGATAATAATAAATGATTTGCACATATATAAATTGTCTTTTGCTAGGGAAAAATGCATTTACAGACCAACACAAAATGAGCTGATCACAAATGATATAAAAGTATCAAAGATTTATGATGCAAGAGAATCCTTAAAACTAATATGTGGAATTATGTGCAATGTGTCTAATAAACATTTTTCCTTCTTCCTTTTCTCTAAAACAGACAAAATTATTCTGACCAATAAACATAATTTGAGCTTTTTTCTTCATACATGCAATTCAAACGGTTATCCTAATTCTTAATCATCTCTTTTCATTTACATTCTGAAATACATCACTTCACACTGAAAGGGAGATGACATACTTTCCATTCTTTTACTTTTTTCCCTGTCACATTATATTCAATCATTTCTAAATTTGCTCTAAGTAATGTAATTTAAATCTTTTTAAAAACTGACTTACACTACAGACTTCATATCTCCTCAATAATAGATCATTCCACAAACTATATTATGACATTATGACTGGTTTTTCTTCATTAGATGTTTGTGCATATTCCTATAGTAGTCATCGCTGAGGTCTCGACTAGACCTTCGGCTTGAGCATAAACTCCCTGGAGCACTGAGTCGAACCGAACTCGGCTTTTTATTTGAATGCTTCCTCATGAAGGTTGGTTCTTCGTATTTTGGGTTGTTATCCGAGCTAGAGTTCAAAGCCATTTCTTCCCCTTGCTGTTGTCCAATCTGTGCCATGAGATTCATGAGGTCCTTTTCTAAAAGTGTGAGCCGTTTGATATCAACTGGTTCCTCATCCTCTTCAGCTTCATATCTATCCTTCTCGGCTTGAAAATGATTTTCTTGATACCTTTGCCCAGTCAATGCAACAGTCTTGGGATTCTCACGGTAATATGCGGGTAAGTAATTCAACCCTTCTCTGTCTACTGTAATGGGTGGATAAATGACTTCCCTGCCATCTGTTCTCAGGGAACGTAAAAGGGCTTCTCCCTGGATCCTGGCTGGAAGGGAGGTGCACTCGCCCCTCTTCTTGACAGGATCATCATCTTTGGCCAATTCCAAGCGACCCTGACTCTGGCTCCGGTATCTGGGAGAAGCCGAGCCTGAGAGAGGTTTCCGCCTCATCCTCTCCAGAGTGCGCGGCCGAGGGTGGGGAGGCCTGTTACTGGGGCTGGGCGATTTACAATCAAATTCATCATGAAAACGCGGGACGGATGAGGCTCTGCTTGCTGGAGCAGACTTCATTCGGTAGACAGCTTTGTGTCCACTATGGTCTGGCCTTTCATTACTGTTGGAAGGCGAACTTTTTTAGGTATTTAATGACAAAGATTTCATATAAATATATATGGTACAGGTAACTACCCTATTTGCACATGTTTCTTGTTATCATTTCATGACCTACTCTCTCACATGCAGTCTGACGAAGTGCTCTAAAGAGTGGGTATAATGTCTGTTGACTATTAATGGTTAAGATTATGTTTGTGCAATGAAATACTGGATAAAGAAGCAGTTAGATAATGGGGTTAATGGGGGTTACCTGTACTACCAATCGCGTGTGTGAGCAAGCGAGAGCGAGAGCAATAAAAGAGAGAGAGAGAGAGAGAGAGAGAGAGAGAGAAGAGAGAGAGAGAGAGAAGAGAGAGAGGAGAGAGAGAGAAGAGAGAGAGAGAGAGAAGAGAGAGAGAGAGCGAGTGTGTGTATGTGTGTGTATGTGAGCGTGTTTCAATAAGTGTGCGTCTTTATCTAAATATCAATTTGACACATACAGTCANAAAAAAAAAATGTTTCGTTATTCAAATCATGAATAAAAGAACATCGCTCATCTTGTCTTTCACGCAAGACAACCAGCACTCCCTCCCTCCCCCCCCCGCCCTGCTCCTCCACCATTCGTCCGACATTCATTCATTCATTCATCATACCATCAGTCATTCACGAGACCGCTTGGACATGACGCATACACGCCGCGTAACGCGCACAGGGGCACGGAAGGAGTGTTGGGTGCCTGTCTGGCTTTTTCCTGAGAGAGAGAAACAAAAAAACAGTACTTTTCTCCTCTACACTTCGAAATTTCTACCTGTGTCGATCATTTAGGCCAAGGATACGACATAACATCCCTTTAACACACAGAAACGAAAAACTTCCTCGCCGACTGACTTCATAAATATCTCAGCATCCACAACGTTCCACAGAGATGTTACACACATACACACACACCATAAAAGATAAAAGAGGCAACTCCTCATATTCTAGTAGGGTAGGGGTGAAGGAGAGGAGAGGGGGGGTGACACGAGTCAAGCCATCATCAAGAAGCTATTATGATGATGAACATTAATGGGCTGTGAGGACCTGCCGTGAACCGGGGAAGGGAGGGAGGTGCGCTAGTATCTTTGTTTGAGAGAGATCAGGGTAGAGAGAGAGACAGAGAGGAGAGAGAGAGAGAGAGAGAGAGAGAGAGAGAGAGGAGGAGAGAGAGAGGAGGAGAGAGAGAGAGAGAGAGAGAGAGAGAGAGAGAGAGAGAGAGAGAGAGAGAGGAGGAGAGAGAGAGAGAGAGAGAGATAGGATAGAGAGAGAGAACAGAGAGAGAGAGAGAGAGGAGAGAGAGAGAGAGAGAGAGAGAGAGAAGAGAGAGAGAGAGAGAGAGAGAGAGAGAGAGAGAGCAGGAGAGAGAGAGAGATAGTGATATAGAGAGAGAGAGAGAGAGAATAGTGATAGGAGGAGAGAGAGGAGGAGAGAGAGAGAGAGAGAGAGAGAGAGAGAGGAGAGAGAGAGAGAGAGAGAGAGAGAGAGAGAGAGAGAGAGAAGAGAGAGAGAGAGAAAGAGAGAGAGAGAAAGAAAGAAAGAGACATAGACAGAGAGGAGATATACAGATAGAGATAAATAGATAGACAGATAGAGAGATAGAGAGGCCAAGATGGTGGGAAGGAGGGAAGGAGCGAAAGAGAGTGAAGGAGGGAGGAAGGAAAGGGAACACACATAAAAAAATGAAACCTAAAGAAAATGAGACAAGAACGACCAGAGAAGCGACCTCGTACGCGACCAGAGAGGCGAGACGAGGCAGCCGGGGCATCATGACGGGGAGGGTACAGAGGCGGGCGCCCCGGACCGCGCCGGGCACCGCCAAGGGCACGACTCCGGAGACATAACGACCCCGGCGACCGCACGACCATCCATCGAGGAGTCATTTACGCTCACACGATCATCATCATGCATCGCGGGTGAGTTTGTTACACGGCCGCCCCGGGACCACGGCCGCGGAGGGGAGAGGGGTGGTGGGGGGGAGAAGAGATCTGTGGAAGGGGGTGGTGGGGAGAGGAGATCTGTGGAGGGTGTGGGGGAGGTAATCTGGGAGGGGTGGTGGGGGAGAGGAGATCTTGGAGGTGTGGTGGGGGAGGGAATTGGGGAGGGGTTGGTGAGAGATCTTGGGGGGTGGTGGGGAGAGAGGATCTGTGATGGGGGTGGGGGAGAGGAGATCTTGTGGAGGGGGTGGTGGGGGGAGAGGAGATCTGTGGAGGGGTGTGGGGGAGAGGAGATCTGTGGAGGGTGGTGGGGGGAGAGGAGATCTGTGGAGGGTGGTGTGGAGTGAGAGGAGATCTGTGAGGGGTGGTGGGGGGAGAAGAAGATCGGTTGGAAGGTGATGGTGAGAGGAGATCTTTGGAGGGGTGGGGGAGAGGGATCTGTGGAGGGGGTGTGGGGGGAGGAGATCTGTGGAGGGGGTTGGGGGAGAGGAGATCTGGAGGTGTGGGGGTAGGAGATCTGTGGAGGGGTGTGGGGGGGAGAGGAGATTATGAGATCTGTGGACGGGTGGGGGAGAGGAGATCTGGAGGGGTGGTTGGGGGGAGAGGAACTGTGAGGGGGTGGTGGGGAGAGAGATCTGTGGAGGTGGTGGGGAGAGAACTGTGGAGGGGTGGGGGGGAGAGAAATCTGTGGAAGGAGGGGGTGTGGGGGGAGAGAGATCTTGTGGTGGTGGAGAGGAGATCTGGAGGTGTGAGATCTGTGGAGGGGTGGTGGGGAGAGGAGATCTGTGAGGGGGGAAGGAGATCTGTGGAGGGGTGTGGGGGGAGAGGAGATCTGTGGAGGGGTGTAGGGGGGAGAGGAGATCTGGAGGGGTGGTGGGGGAGAGAGATCTGTGGAGGGGGTGGAGGGGGTGGGGGGAGAGGAGATCTTGGAAAGAGAGGGGGTGGGAGGGAGGTAGAGGAGATCTGTGAGGGGTTGGTTGGGGATAGGAGATCTGGGAGGGTGTGGGGAGAGAGATCTGTGAGGGGGTGGTGGGGGGAGAGGAAATCAAGGGGGTGTGGGAAGAGGAATCTGTGGAGGGGTTGGGGGGAAGAGATCTGTGGAGGGGGTGGTGGGGGAGAGGAGATCTGTGTGAGGGGTGGTGGGGGGAGAGGAGATCTGTGGAGGGGTGGGGGGGAGAGAGATCTGTGGAGGGGGTGTGGGGAGAGAGAGATCTGTGAGGGGTGGTGGGGAAGATCTGTGGAGGGGGTGGTGGGGGAGAGAGATCTGTGGAGGGGGTGGTGGGGGAGAGGAGATCTGTGGAGAGGGAGTGGGGGGAGCAGAGATCTGTGGGAAGGGTGGTGGGGGGAGAGGAGACTTGTGACGGGGTGGGGGGGAAGAGGAGATCTGTGAGAGGGTGGTGGGGAGAGAGATCTGTGGGGGAGAGGGGGGAAGAGGAGATCTGAGGGTGGTGCAGGACTGTGAAGGGTAGGGGGCGAGACTGGTGAGAGGGGGTAAGGGGCGAGACTGGTGAGAGGGGTAGGGGGCAAGACTGGTGAGAGGGGTGGGGGGAGAGAGGAATCTGTGAGATGGGGGGGCGACTGGTGAGAGGGGGTAGGGGCGAGACTGGAGAGGGTAGGGGCGAGGACTGGTGAGAGGGGTAGGGGCGAGGACTGTAGAGGGGTGGTAGGGGCGAGGACTGGTGAGAGGGGGTAGGGGAGAGAGATCTGTGGGGGGGGGCGGCGAGGACTGTAAGAGGGTAGAGGCGAAGAGGGGGCGAGGACTGATGAGAGGGTAGGGCGAGAGGTGTGGAGGGGGCGAGACTGGGAGAGGGGGTAGGGGCAAAGGAGAGCTGTGAGTGGGGTTGGCAAGGAGAAGCTGAGATGTAGAGGGGGGGGAGAGCTGAAGAGGTGGGGGGAGGGGGCGAGGAGACTTGAGAGGGAGGGGGCCAAGAGAGCTGAGAGTGGGGGGAGGGGAAGCGAGGAGAACTGAGTGGAAGGGGAAGGGCAAGGAGAGCTGCGATGGAGGGAGCGAGACAGCCCGAGAGAAGGGGGCGAAGCGAGCTGAGAGGCAGAAGCGACACCAACAAACGTTCCGAAGACGAAAGGAGGAACAAGCGAGAGGGACTAAGAGAGAAGAAGTACAAGGAGGAGAAGTGACAGATGAAATAACGTTAAAAATGTATTTGTTTATCCTCCTCTCTTAATGCCAGAGTCACGCAGGCCACCGAGAGACCACAAGAGGAGAGGTTCTAATGCCCAACACAAACAAATGTTCAGACAGTGTGTGTGCGCAAATGATTTATGACATATAAAGCCTATTACGCAGATGTCCATTTTGGCAATTAACGTGAATGAAATTTCGTTTTCGAGCGTGGACGAAAATTACACACACACACACGCACACACACACACACACACACACACACACACACACACACACAACACACACACACACACATACACACACACACACACATGCACACACACACACACACACCTACACACACAAACATACAACACAACACAAACACACACACACAAACCAAACACACACACACACACAAAGCGCTATTCGTCCCTCATTCTCCCTCGGTTCCTTCGGCTCCTCAGAAGACGCAAAGACAACGTAGAAAGACTCTGACCCTCCCACCCCCCCCCAGCCCCCAGCCCCCTGACCCCCAACCCCCATCCTCCCCACCGTCCAAGCTTCGTAAGACCTCGCATTTCCATCCCCCACCCCTCCCTACCCTCCCCACCCTGTCCCGACACCCAAGCTCCGTAAGGCCTCCTAACATCCCCTCCCCAACTTCTTCCCCAAATCTCCCCCTCCCCACCCTTACCCCCTTCCGTTCTCTTCATCATCATCTTCTTCTCTTCTTTCCTCTTCTCCACCTCCTACTTCTTCTTCCTTCTCCACCTCCTACTTCCTTCTCCTCCTCCTTTCTTTCCCACCTCCATCTCTTCTTCTTTCTTCTCCTCCTCCCACCTCTTCCTTCCCCACCTCGTCCTCCTCCTCCACCTCGCCCTCCTCCTCCTCCTCCTCCTCTTCCTTCTTCTTTTCCTCCTCTCCACCACCACCTCCTTCTCCTCCTCCACCCCCCCTCTTCTTCTCCTTTTTTTATGCCTTCCACGCGCGCCTTCGATCGTGTCGAACATTTACGCCCGACGTTTACGGTTTACACGATGCAATGTTGCCAGCCGGAATCGGCGCCGAAGTCCACCGTATCCGGTCTCGGGGTCCAAGTTCGGCCAAGGAATGGTCATCTTTTATCTTTTTGTTTTTTGTTTATCTTATTATTTATTATTATTATCATTATCATTCTCTCTTTCTTCTTCCTCTTCATCATCATCTCTTCTCTTCTCGTCCTCTTCAACATCTATTCTCCCCTCCCTTCATCCTTCCTCTTCTTCCTCTTCATCATCATCATCCTCTCTTCCTTTCGTCCTCTTCATCTTCTTCTTTTTCTTCAAACCCGTATCCGGTGTCCAAGTTCGTCGTCCTTTCCTCCCCTGCTTTTCTTTTTCTCTTTCCTTCCTCCACTCTTCCTCCTCTCTCCTCGTTCCTCCCTCCTCCCCCCGCTCTTCTTTCCTCTCCCTCCACCTCCTTCTCCTCCTCCTCCTTTCTCTTCCTCCACCTCCTCCTTCTTCTCCTCCTTTTTTCTATGCCTTGGGCCAACGCGCGCTCTTCGTCTCATTCGCCCACGATTGCCATTCCAACCGTATCCGGTCTCAGGGGTCCAATTTCGGGCGACAAGGAATGGGTGGTCTCCTTTTATCTTTTTTGTTTTGTTTAATTTCTATTATTCCTATTCTTCATTATTTCGCATTCTCTTTCTTCTTCCTCTTCATCATCATCTTCTTCTTCTCGTTCCTCTTCAACATCTTATTATTATTCTTCTCCCCTTCTTCTCCTCTTCATCCTCTTTTTTCTTATCATTATTCTCTCTTCTTCCTTCATCATCCTCTTCATTTCTTCTTTTTCTTCAACCCGTATCCGGTCTCGGGGTCCAAGTTCGGCGACAAGGAATGGGTCATCCTTTTATCTTTTTGTTTGTTTGTTTAATTCTTATTATTCTATTTATTATCATTATTATCATTCTCTTTTCTTCCTCTTCATCATCATCTTCTTCTCGTCCTCTTCAAACTTTCATTTATATTATTCTCCCCTTCTTCTTCCTCTCATCCTCTTATTTTTATTATTATTATCTCTCTTCTTCCTCTTCATTCATCATCATCCTCTTCTTCCTTTCGTCCTCTTCATCTTCTTCTTTTCTTCAACCCGTATCCGGTCTCGGCGGTCCAAGTTCGTCGTCAAAGGAATGGGTCATTCTTTTATCTTTTTTTTGTTTATTTTTCGTTTGTTTGAGTGTTTCGTGTTGGTGAGGGAAGTCGTATTATTATTATTATTGTATATTATTATCATTATCATATTTTTTAATTGTTTAGTGTGAGTTTTACAGCGAACGTAACTTAATGATTACATATGAACATCTCAGTTAATCCCATCCAAGGAAACTCGCAGATAAAAAGAAAAAAAAAAAAAAAAAAGAAAGAAAAAAAGAAAGAAAAAGAAAAGAAACGTTTCGACATTCAGACTCGAATCGATACTTTCGTTCACCTTCCATAAAACTATACCCCATTTTTTTCTTTTTTTTTTTTTTTTTTTTTTTTTCAAACCAGAACGCCATAATCTTTTTTCGCATATTCCACATAAAAATCCTCTCTTAATTACGGCAACTTAGAGAGAGAGAGAGAGAGAGAGAGAGAGAGAGAGAGAGAGAGAGAGAGAGAGAGAGAGAGAGAGAGGACGAGAGAGAGAGGGAGAGAGAGAGAGGGAGAGAGGGAGAGAGGAGCGAGAGAGGAGAGAGAGAGAGAGAGAGAGAGGAGAAGAGAGAGAGAGAGAGAAGAGAGAGAGAGAGAGGAGAGAGAGAGAGGCAGTCAATCAGTCAGGTGATTGTCATATATAAAGGGTCTCATTATATCATAACAACCCCCTCCACACCATACCCCCCCCCCCAACCTCCACCATCACCAGCTTGTCCTTCACGCGTCCCTCCCTCCCCCTCCCCCCCCCCCACCCCCACCCCCTCCCGCTGCCCGCCATTACACTCGCTAACACTTGTTTTTGTCCTTCGAGGCTTGTTCAGTAATTTTCATCTTCCCTCTGTAAGTGTCCCCCGCGAGCATTTTTTTTTTATTCATTTATTTTGTTTACTTATTTATTTTCATACTTTTTTTTTTTTGCGTGTGCGTGTCTGTGTGTTGTGGTGTGTGTGTGTGTGTGTGTGTGTGTGTGTGTGTGTGTGTGTGTGTGTGGTGTGTGTGTGTGTGTGTGTGTGTGTGTGTGTGTGTGTGTTGTGTGTGTTGTGTGTGTTTGCGTGTTGTGTGCGTGCGTGCGAGCGTGCGTACGTGTATGTGTACGTGTGTGTGCGCGAGCGATGCCAATACGCACTACAATGGCCTTGGGCACATGTACAGACTAATAATTATAAAAATGATGATGTGGGAATATTCGTGATAATATCCGCGGCGGTTTCATATTCCTGTTCTGAAAGGTTAGGACTACAGGGCTTCCGATCTCGGGACTACAGCTACAGCCGGGATTTCAATGAAGCTACAAAAAATCACCCGTACGAGCATGCGCATGCGATACATATACATAGACACATACATACATACAACATACATACACAACATATGCATACATACATACATACATATACATACACACATACAATAAATACATACACACATATACATACATATACATATACATATACACATAACACATACACACACACACACAAACACAAACCACACACACACACACACACACACACACACAACACACACACACACACACACACACACACACACACACACACACACACACACACACTTCGATGCTACACTCACCTTCCAATTCCCATTTTCTTGTAGCAACTACAGTCGACGTCATACACCAGCGCCATCTTACCTGCAAGAAAAGAACAGCACGTAGTATTTAAAAAGATAAAAAAATATTCCCAAAAAGACGAAGAAAAATCAATAACACCCAAAAAGAAGAAAAAGAAAAAAATAACAAATAAAAAATGTAAATCCGAAAAAGGACCCGACGAACAGATGCTACACGATGTGTGTGTGTGTGTGTGTGTGTGTGTGTGTGTGTGTGTGTGTGTGTGTGTGTGTGTGTGTGTGTGTGTGTGGTGTGTGTGTGTGCGTGTGCGTGTGCGTGTGCGTGTGCGTGTGCGTGTGCGTTGCGTGTGTGCGTGTGGTGTGCTGTGCGTGTGTTGGTATGTGTAGCGTGTGTGCGTATGTATGTATGTATGTATCTGTGTGTGCGCCAACCCCCAGCCGCGGGCGAGCAGTCTGGCCATCGCGTGACTCCCAAAAGTAAACAATCCCAGAGAAGAAAAAACAGGACGAACATAATGATGATGAATACGAAAGGAATGAATGCACAACAGCTGACAGCCTTGATGCGTAACACCGATCTCTTTTTTTACAACTGAAGTGGCGCAACTTCCTTACACTCTACTTGTAAAATCCCTTTAAAAGTCACTACAGTCCTCCTCTAGGAACGTAATCACCGCTTCCACATCTATTCATTCACAAATTTAAATACAAACATCATCATAATATCATAAACAAACCACATATATCATAATAAACACCACAGTGCATCTGCGTATCAGGATCTGGGTATCAGGTAAAAAATGAAACAATTCTCACCTTCGATCCTTCTACCTGTCGCTAATTAGGATCCGAATCCCTGAGATGGCATTCCACTCCCCTTTATGCGCCTCACCCCCTCTCCCTTTCAGCCTCTTATCAACTCCCCTTTTAAAAGTTCCTCTTAATCTTCTTCACCCACAACTTATTTTTTCACCTTTCCTCTTTCCTTCTTCCTTTTTTCACCTTTTCTCTTTCCTTTCCTTTTTTCACCTTTTCTTTCCTCTGTCCTTCCCTTCTTCTGAACAAGATTTTTTATTACTATGGGAGAAGTTGGTGGGGAGAGGGGGGGTAGAGAGGGGAAAGGTGGGGATGAGATGGGAAGGAGAAGAGATGAAAGGGGAATAGATGAGAATGGGGAAGGGGAGAGAAGGGAAGGGGACAGGAGGATAAGGGAGAGAAGGGAAGGGAGAGAAGAGGAAAGGAGAATGGAAAGAAGGGAAGGGAGAGGACTGGAAGGAGGGAAGGGGAAGGAGGAAGGGAGAGAGGATGGAAGGAATCCTCGTTGTGTGTGTGTGTGTGTGTGTGTGTGTGTGTGTGTGTGTGTGTGTGTGTGTGTGTGTGTGTGTGTGTGTGTGTGTGTGTGTGTGTGTGTGTGTGTGTGTGGTTGTGTGTGTGTGTTGTGTGTGTGGTGGTGTGTGTGTGCGTGTGCGTGTGTACGTGTGCGTATGCGTATGCGTGTGTGTGTGCGTGCGTGTATGTGTGTGTGTGTGGCGGATATTAGCGAAGAGCAGACCCCGGGAGACCGTGACGGGAGCTCCGTACCTGGCGTAATGGAGACACGACGTGGACCCAACGCAACCCCGCAGGCCGAGAATGCGTCTCCCATTTCTCTCCTCCAGGACCCCGCTAAGCATCTAATCTACGGAGCAATGGTGATATTCCCTTCGCTTCAGGGTTGGGTTAGGGCCCTCTCATGCCCTTCGCTTCAAGTTGATTAGGCGTCTCATACCCTTCGCTTCAGAGTTGGGTTAGCCTCTCATACCCTTTCCGCTTCAGGGTTGGTTATCATACCCTTCGCTTCAGGGGTTAGGGCCTCTCATACCCTTCGCTTCAGGTTGGATTAGGGGTCGCCATTACCCTACGCTTTAGGCTTGGATTAAGGTCCCATACCCTTCGCTTCATTGGATTAAGGGGCATACCCTTCGCCAGGGACCCTTCGCTTCAGGTTGGATTAAGGGTCCATACCCTTCGCTTTTAGGCTTGATTAAGGGGTCCCATACCCTTCTCTTCAGGCTTGGATTAAGGGGTTCCATACCCTTCGCTTCAGTTGGGATTAAGGGTCCATACCCTTCGCTTCAGGCTTGGATTAAGGGGTCCCATACCCTTCGCTTCAGAGTTGATTAAGGTCCGGTTCGCTTCAGCTTGGATTAAGGGGTCCCATACCTTCGCTTCAGGGTTGGGTTAGGGCGTCTCAACCCTTCGCTTCTTCAGGGCTGGATTAGGGCGTCTCATCTCGTCTCTAATCAATTTCCCAATCCGGTTTCAGGCCGTAACTCATCTAAGGACGGACGGCTGAAATGAGCGGAGCCACGGACACACACGCAACGAGGACCACGTCAAGAGGCCCTTCGTACATTCCTGTGTCGGTAATTAACCGGTGTCTACGTGCTTCTTTTCGTTCTCCTCTTAGTTTTCTTATTTATCTTTCTCTTTTTTTACTCTTTTCCATACTCTTTTTTTTCTTCTCTTCTTCTCTTCTTCTTCTTCTTCTTCTTCTTCTTCTTCTTCTTCTTCTTCTTCTTTTCTTCTCTTCTTCTTCTTCTTCTTCTTTTCGTCTTCTTCTTTGCTGCTGCTGCTGCTTCTTCTTTTCTTCTTCTTCTATTATTATTATTGATATTAATAATAATAATAATATTATTATTATCATTATTATACATTATTATTACTATATTTTATCATATTATATCATCATTATTATCATCATTATCATTATCATTCATCATGATTATCATTACTATCATAAGATCAAGGTCAGAGAGCCGAATGCTAATCAACATATACACGCGTGCTCACTCTTAAATGTGGACCTGTGTGTGTGTGTGTGTGTGTGTGTGTGTGTGTGTGTGTGTGTGTGTGTGTGTGTGTGTGTGGTGTGTGTGTGTGTGTGTGTGTGTGTGTGTGTGTGTGTGTGTTGCCTGCATGCGTGCGTGCATGTGTTTGCCTGCATGCGTGCGTGTATGTGCGTTTGCCTACGTGCGTGCGTGCATGTGCGCGTTTGCTGCGTGCGTGCGTGCGTGCGTTGGGAATATTGAGCATATTAGAACTGACCTGTTTAAAATGTAATGGAAGAAAAACACGTTAATTGCTCCTCGGTAAGAAATAAATCAGGAGAAACGAGAAACATAATCAAGGGGAGGTTATGGCCGGAGGGAGGAAGGAAAGGAGGATGTGCTGGAGCTAGGGAGGAGGAGGAGGAGGAGGAGAGGAGGGAGGAGGAGGAGGAGGAGGAGGAGGAGGAGAGGAGGAGGAGAGGAGGAGGAGGGAGGAGGTATGAAGAGGAAGAGGAGGGGAAGGAGGAAAAGGAAAAAGAGGAAAGCAAGGGAGAGGAGGAGAAGAAGGAAAGAGGAGGAGGAGGAAGAAGAAGGGAAGAAAAAGAAAAGAGGAGGAGGAGGAAAAAGAAAAAGAGGAAGGAAGGGGAGGAGGAGAGAAGAAGGAGGAGGGGAGAAGAAAAAGATGGAGGAGGAAGAAAAGAAGGAGGAAGAATAGAAAAGAGTGGAAAGGAAGAGGAGAAGAGGGAAGAAGGAAAAAAGGAGGAGGATAACGACGACGAAGAGATGAAAAGAAAGTGGGAAGAAAATGAGGAGAAAGAAGAGAAAAATGAGGAAGATGTAAAGAAAAGAAGAGAAAGAAAAGAAAAAAGCAGAGGAAGAGGAGGGGAAAAAGAGAATAAGAGAAGAAAATGAAAGAAGGAGGCAAGGAGGCCGAACGGGGAAGAGGGACAGGAATGTAAAAAATGACACCACACTGGCCGCTTTGACCTCGACATGGGGATTGACCTCGATTTTCCTGAACGCTGAAATGGAGAAAAAAGGAAGAGGAGGAGGAGGAGGAGGAAAAGGAGACTACAAAGAGGGAAAGAGAAATAAGACAGAAAGGGCGACGGAGATAGTTATTGATAAAGGAGGATAAACAAACAGACAGACAGACAGACAGACAGAAACAATATTTCAGACAGACATACAGACAAAACAAATACAACAGGCAGATAGTCAAAGTGGTAGCAAGTAGAGAGATATGAAACAGACAGACACACAGGACAGAAAGAAAATGAGAAAGAAAAGTTTAAAAGTAAAATTGCAACGAAAACCGAGCTAATCTGGTCAAGATGAAGCCTCGACCCCCTAACCAGGCGAGACCTCCTTCAGAAACGATCCCGAGGTCTTCGTATAATCAACGATATCGCAATTAGCCTTGCCTGCACGATTTCCAAAATTGCACGATACGCCAAGTCACCCTTCGCGCCGCACAGGTTGGCGCGGTTCTTTATCTTTATCACCTGCTCGTTACCTCACTAATTATCCTCATCAGGGGCGTCCGGGGATTAACCTCCAATTTCGCTGCGTTAGTTATCTCGGCGCCATCTTGCCTCTCTCCCTTGCAATACTCGGGCGGCACTAATGCTTATCCTTCGCGGCGGCTGAGGCACCTGCTGGCTTGGAGGGTGCGTGACCTCGCCTCGAACTGTCCTCGATTTCTCAAGCTCCCCCTTCGCAGCCCTGACCTGCCTTCCGCTTCCATAATTTGCCGTGACCTGCCCTTGCACGCCGTGTTAAATATCACGCAATAGTCATTTAATAGAATCGCCCTTGCAATTAGACCCTTACAGCAATCATATAATAGCAATCACATAAAACCACCCTTACAGCAATGCATAGAACCACCCTACAGCATCACCTTCGCAACAGCCACATCGCAATACCTGTGCTTCCTGACCCAATCGCAATAACGAAAAATTTACATAAATCATTCAAGCCAATACCATATCCCAGCGCCACAGCCCACAAGGAGGAGGAGAAGAACGCCCCCTCCACGCCCGCGACAGCCTTGGCACCCGCCCGCCTCCCGACCCCTCCCTGCGTGTCCCCATGACCCCCAGGGCATCCGGGACTCTCAAGGGGGCACGTGGCGAGTCCCTGGCGAAAGTGTCACCCTCTCCCCCCCCCCCCCAGTGAAGGTGCGGACCCCTGCCCATAAGAGTGGCCTTCCCTTGCGCCCTCTCAGCCCTGACCCCGTCGCCCGGACACTCAGCCACGCTCGCTGTCATTCGCGTGTCATCGCCGACGCTGCCGCTAATGGGACTCCTGTTGCTTGTCATCTCGTGAGCTTGAGGGCGAGTCATGCCGAGGACAGAGGGAAGAAGTGGGGAGGGAGGGAGGAGGGAGGAGGGAGGGAGGGAGGAGGAGAGGAGGGGAGGGAAGGAAGGGAAGAGGGAGGAGGAGGGGAGGTGAAAGGCAAGAGAGAGAGAGAGAGAGAGAGAGAGAGAGAGAGAGAGAGAGAGAGAGAGAGAGAGAGAGAGAGAGAGAGAGAGAGAAGAGAGAGAGAGAGAGAGAGAAAGAAGAGAAGAAGAGAAAGGGATAGGTAGAAAGAGAAATGCCGTTATACCACAGCACTACATGCAATCAGCCCTCAGTCAACTCCACAGCCACTATACGACACAAACCCGAACACAAACACACACAGATAAAAGAGAGATAGAGAGAAAGAGAGAAATAAAACCACGCCCACGTATCCCACGCGTATTTCAAAAAGGAAAAAGCAAAACAAACCAATCGCAAGGTACATTTTGCACACGTCATTGCGTCGGATGTCATTCATCAGTGACGTAAGCGCAGTACAGCCCCAATAATCACCCTAATGACCGTATTTAATCATATCATTCTTGTGGGCGGCGTCTCGCTAACCAAACCTCGACGGGCGCGCGAGTACCGTGAAGCTCAGTGCACCACGTCGAACGGTACCTCTTTAGCCTATACCAAGCTAGTACCACCTTCGCCGAACCAGTTTATAAGGTATAGAGAAGGCAAGACATACTTTGAATAGAACACTTAATACGAATAAAAAATAAAGACAATTCACGCAGGACACACAGTGAATAGAACACTTAATTAATACGAATTAAAATTAAAAGAAAGAAAGAAATCCATGCAAGACACAGTATAAGTAGAACACTTAATACGAAAGAAAATAAAATGAAGAAAATCCATGCAAAACGCACTATGAATTGAGCACTTAATACGAATTAAAAGAAGAAAGAAAGAAAACAAATTCATGCAAGACACAGCATAAGTAAAACAATACGAAAAAAATGAACAGAAAAAAAAAATCCATGCAAGACACAGCATAAGTAAAACAATACGAAAAAAAAAATGAACAGAACACTTCACACGAACCAAAAGAGCAAGAAAATCCAACTAAGATAATCCATCATTTATACTACCACGATCCCCCTCCACGCTAACCCTTCCTGACGCGATACCACAGATACCACCTTCTCCCCACACGCTTCCCACCCTCACCCTCTGCCTGGGCGGACTCGTGCCTGTCTGCAAAGTCCACAGGAATTTTGATTAAACGTTTGAGAGTGAGAGGACTGCAATAACCCACTCTGGACCTGCCTTCGCCTCGTTGCAAACAAATTACTCTCGGCCCATGCATGAAACTGGGATGCTAATGGCTACGCGGGCTAATAATAATAAACAATGGCGTGAAATATGGACGAAAGAGAAGAAAAAAAAACGCAGCGATCGAGAGCAGAGAACGCTGGGAATAACATTGTGCAATGCCTGGCACGTCGATAGTATAAGGTTATTTTAAATGTATAAAGCTGGTAAAAAAGGAGGAGGAGGAGGAGGGGAAGAAGAGGAGAGAGGAGGAGGAGGAGGAGGGGAGGGGAGGAGAAGGAGTGGAGAAGAGAGGATGGTGGAGGGAGGGAAGGAGGAGAAGGAGGAAGGAGGGAGGGAGGAAGGAGGAGGTAAGAAGAGGGAGGGAAGGAGGGGGAGAGGGAGGAGGAGAAGGAGAGGAGGGAGGAGGAGGCCGTGAACGAGAAATATGCAGACGAAAACAAGCGTCAGACAGGAAAACAGGAGAATGCAGTTCGCAGAAATCGCTAACGAGACCAGAGCCGCTCCGCCGTCGGGGCCTGAGGACGGCTGTTTTTTCGAGTTGATGAGTTCACGACACGCGCGC
Organism: Penaeus vannamei; assembly: GCF_003789085.1. Classification (NCBI taxonomy): domain Eukaryota; kingdom Metazoa; phylum Arthropoda; class Malacostraca; order Decapoda; family Penaeidae; genus Penaeus; species Penaeus vannamei. The sequence goes on along the minus strand of NW_020868616.1, from coordinate 82,706 downwards.
AGGAACCTGTTCTTTCGCCGCCCCACGGGAACGAGGCTTTAAACAGCTCCTTTGTGACCTTCACCTTCCCGCTCTCGAGGCCGAAATACCCAGGGCACCTTCCCTCGCCCTCGAGCAAGCACTCATGGTCACGACCGCAGACCCCGGACTCCTGCTGCGCCAGTACCGGGACAGAGAATTGCGAAATGAACTCCAATTACCCGCGT
>NW_020868616.1:67500-72500 GCF_003789085.1 Penaeus vannamei | reverse complement strand
GTGTCCGAATACGCACGTTCTTGGCTTCATCCCCTGGGAAAACATTTAAAAAAAGAATTGCCTATTCGCTTTTCTTGCGAGCAATCCATTTTCTTATGTTTATCTTATTCTTATATCCGACCTGTTGCTGCTCCAGGGCCTTGGGTAGCCATTTCAAAGACAATTCTGCCCTACACACGTATTCAACGAAGCAAAAGGGATGCCGTTCGTTACCCTCTGCTACCCCTCCAACCCCCCACCCCACCCTCTACCCCAACCCCCTCATTTGGCAGCGTTACCCTTCGCTTCATCATCACGGACAGAGGCATTTATAACGGCCGTGGGGCGTGGCACTCGGCGAGTAGCACAGGCCGAGTCGGGCTGGGGAGGGCCAATGTCCGGGGAGGGGGGGGAAGGGACGATGTTGGGGGTGAGGGAGGGACGATGTGGGGGGGGGATGGACGATGTGGAGCAAGAGGAAAGATGTGGGGGGGAAAGGAAGATGTTGGGGGGAGGGTAGATGTTGGGGGGAGGTCGATGTGGGAAGGGAGAGACGACGTGGAGGGGAGGAGGGATGTGGGGGAGGGAGGGACGATATAGGGGGGAAGGGAAGATGGGGAGGAAGGTCGATGTGGGGGAAGGGAAGATGTGGGGGAGGGATGGTCGATGTGGGGGGGAGGGACGATGTGGAGGGGAGGAGGGAAGATGTTGGCGCGAAGGGAAGATTGGGGGGGAGGGAAGGGATGTGGAGGGGGAGGGACGATGTGAAGGGAGGACGATGTGGGGGGAGGGTTGATGTGGGGGAGGGAGAGACGATGTGGGAGGGGAGGAGGGACGATGTTGGGGCGAAGGGAAGAGATGGAAGATGGAGGGGGGGAAGAGGGAAGGAAGGGACGATGTGAAGGGAAGGACAATGTAGGGGGGAGAGGAACGATGTGGGGGAAGAGCTTGTATGAGGGGGAAGGGAGGTGGTCTCTACCTTCCAATTTACTTCTCTCTTATGAGTCTATTCCGTCTTGGAACGAGCGATGCTATTCATGAGGAACCGCTTTCGTCGTCCGCGCTTCTATTTTGAAATATTTTAGCTATTTATCTTCCTCGGCGATTCTCCAACCTCCTTATGGTTCTGCTATTATCCAATTTCGTTTTCTAATTCCGTTTTTTTTTTTTTTAAGGTGCAATGCTATTTATGATGAAGTGTATTTTTCAGCGGTGTTATCTTACTCTCCTCCTTACAGTTATCTTCCTCATGCTAATTCATCTGCTGTATACTTCTAACTAAATTCATCGTTATAACACCCCCTATCCTGCAAATTTATGCTTAATCTTACATTATTTCTTACGTGATTTTTTTTCTTTTTTAGGCCGTATTTTACCTTAAACATTCGCTCACCCCTCTCCTCCCCTCCACCCCTCCCACCCACTAATTCTGACCTCACAGTTTCGCGGAGTGAGAGCGGAGTGTCTCGTGCGCGAGAGAATAGTCTAGAGCCAAAACAATGTATTCCATAAATCATATTACAATGGGTGTCGATTACTGGATACATCTATAGGTCGCTCAGCCACACCCCTTCCATCGCTTCCTCTTCTCCTCCTTCCCTCCCTCCCTCCCTCGCCCAGTCGCTCGGAGGGCCACGTCGCCACCTTGGCCACCTGCTCCTAAGGCCATTCTACCCTCCCTCCCTCCAATCTTCCACCCTGCCACCCACTCGGCGCACTCAACAACACCCAACATGGAGTGGGATCCTGGTGCCCGGGGGTAGGAGGGGATAGGAGGGGGTAGGGGGAGGTAGGGGGAGGTAGGAGGAGGTAGGGGAGGTAGGAGGGGGTAGGGGGAGGTAGGGGGTAGGGGGAGGTAGGAGGGGTAGGGGGGGTAGGAGTAGGGGAGGTAGGAGGGGGTAGGGGAGGAGGAGGGGGTAGGAGGAGGAGGAGGGGAGGAGGAGGGAGGAGGTAGGAGGTAGGAAGGAGCAGGAGGAGTTGGAGGGAGTAGGGGTGTGGGGGGGGGGGTGGTGCTTTTCCTTGACCGCAAACCGTGTGATGATTCCAGTCTTCACACTCCTCTCGGGTCCTTTTGCTTCCCAGCGGCTTCTTCAAACCAGTCCTCATAGTGTCCTTTGCTCTCTCTCTCTTCCTTTCTTTCTTTCTCTCTCTCTCTCTCTCATTTGCTTGGCTGAACACACATATATAGTGGAAGCCGTTTGTACATTTCTGAAACTCGGAAAAAAGAATCCGTTGCGGTGTATTTTCGGAAAAGAATGAAAACTGCAAGACTCGTTGGCAAGCGTTCTTCCATTAGCAGCTTAAAACATCTGCAAGCACAAGTCCAGAGGGGAAAATTGCATTTGCACAAGGGAAACTTGCGAAATTTCAGGCCTAAAAACATTTTGATTTTAGAACCGACGTTCGCTGCATCCCAGGTGTGGCGTGTTTATAAATAATTACTGTCCTTTTATTTTTTTCGAGTGAAATAGCAAGTATATACATATTTCAAAACCTCTGTCAATACCCAAGAAAATAACCTCAACCAACCTCAGTCACTATCTAATTCCTATAATCATAAATCATTGCTACAGTCCTCGGTTGCATCATCATCTAACCGCCCAATGCCTGCTCGTGTTTATAAACAAATACCGTCCTTTTCTCGAGTGAAATAGCAAGTTAATTCATATCTCAAAGCCTTTGCCAATACTCGAGGAAATACTCTCGAGCTATATCAATCAGTATCAGATTCGTATAATCCTAAGTTGCTGCCACGGTCCGCGGTTGCACCATAACCCCAGCGCCTGCCGTAAACACAGATGGCCGTCACCTGTGCCTCGCCTGCGACTTCTCCGGGAGAACGACCCGAAACGTAATCAGCCGAGAGGGAACTGCCACTGCCGGGATAAACAAGAGGCGCACTCGGGCTGAGGAACAGGCGCACTCGGGACGACTAAGAGGCGCACTCGGGCTAAGGAACAGGCGCACTCGGGACGACCATGAGGCGCACTCGGACTAAGGAACAGACGCACTCGGGACATCTAAGAAGTGCACTCGGGCTGAGGAATAGACGCACTCGGGACGACCAAGGCGCGCACTCGGGACTTACAAGAGGCGCACTCGGGCTAAGGAACAGACACTCGGGACGACTAAGAGGCGCTCTCGGGACGACCAAGGGGCGTACTCGGGCTGGAACGGCGCACTCGGACGACTAAGACGCACTCGGGCTAAGAAACAGACGCACTCGGACGACTATGAGGCGCACTCGGACGACCAAGAGGCGCACTCGGGCTAAGGAAAAGACGCACTCGGACGACAAGAGGCGCATCGGAGGAAAAGACGCACTCGGGACGACCAAGAGGCGCACTCGGGCTAAGGAAAGACGCACTCGGGACGACAGAGGCGCACTCGGGCTAAGGAACAGACGCACTCGGGACGACCAAGGGGCGGACTCGGGACATATAAGAAGCGCAAGCGGACTGAGGAACAGGCGCACTCGGGACGACCAAGAATCGCACTCGGGCTAAACGAACCGGAGCCTATACTAAACAACATGCGCACTCAGCATAAGCAATAAGCAACTCCCCCCCCCCCCCATCACCCCTCGGAGAAGCAACAGCAACTTCGCCACGGACCCGAACCCGAACCCCTTCGCGACTGCCATTCATATCGTATGCAAGCTGAGGCGGGAAGGTGTGGCGGAATGTACAGCGGATGGAAACGCAGTCATAGTTCTTCGTTAATCTTATGAGGCGTCTTGACTGCGACGAAGGCTTGCGTCTTGAGGAAAGTGGATGCGAGTCTTGTAATTTTTTTTTTTTTTTTTTTTTTTTTACCAGAAGGGCTTATGGAGTTGTGTTTTGGCAGGGTTTACGCGTGTGGTTGTGGTTGTTTGTGTGTGTTGGTGTTTGCGTGAATTTGTGTGTGTGTGTGTGTGTGTGTGTGGTGTGTGTGTGTGTGTGTGTGTGTGTGTGTGTGTGTTGTGTGTGTGTGTGTGTGTGTGTGTGTGTGTGTGTGTGTGTGTGTGTGTGAATTTGTGTGTGTGTGTGTTTGGTGTGTGGTGTGTGTGCTGTGTGTGTGTGTGTGTGTGTGTGTGTGTGTGGTGTGTGTGGTGTGTGTGTGCTGTGTGTGTGTGTGTGTGTGTGTGTGATTTGCGGTGGCGCGCGCAGTGTGTACGTGGCGCGTGCGTGTGTTACGTGCGCGTGCGTGTGTACGTCGTGTGCGTGTTCCGAAGGATCGGGTGAGTCAGTGTGTTTCCGGATGACCGTCGCCATTTTTCGTACACCGCCATTATTTTCTCACCTTGGCATGACGCATTAACCCGCCTCGAGCCTAACGACGCTCCTCCCCCCCCTTCGCACCGCCCCACCGAATCGCACCGACCTCCTTCCCCCCTTTCGCATCCTCCACCGAATCGCACCGACGCCCCGCCCCTTCGGCAACCATCCCACGAATCGCAACCGGACCTCCCTTCCCCCCACTTTTCGCATCCGCCACCGAATCGCCCGCCTCCCGCCCCCCCGCTTTCGTCGATCCCCCCACCGAATATCGCAAGCCGACTCCCCCCCCTTCGCATCCCCCACCGAATCGCAGCACCTCCCTTCGCCCCCACCTTTCGGAATCCCCAGCCGAATCGCACCGACCTCGCCCCCCCCCGCTTTTCGCGATCCCGCTCACACGGAATCGCCACCGAACGCTCCGCCCCCCCCCCCTTTCCGCATCCCCGCACGAATCGCACCAGACCTCCCTTCCCCCCCTTCTGCATCCCCCACCGAATTCGCACCGACCTCCCCCCCCCCTTGTCGCAATCCGCGCACCGAATCGCACCGCGCTCACCTTCCCGCCCCTTTCGCAATCCCTCACGCGAATCGCGCGAATAGTTCCTCTCCGTCCACCCGAATCCCGACGAATCTCGCGTCGCAGCTCCCTATCCTCGATGCCCCGACCCGACCATCCGGAAGCTGCATCGCTCATCTCATCTCCGACGTCTTCACGGAATCATTGCTCTCCTCCCTGTCTCCCTCTCCCCCCCCCCTTCTCTC
>NW_020868616.1:57500-62500 GCF_003789085.1 Penaeus vannamei | reverse complement strand
ACAAAGCCGTAAATAATAATCCAGGATGCAAGAAGAACTTAAATTATAGATTTACAGACTAGAGAGAGCATATATTTAATTAAGAATATATTTAGTTGTGTGATGGTGATACCTGTGCCATATGCAGATGCCTTTGACAGTCTGGAGGTTAAAGTGACTTGAGAGTGTCTTGCAAAGAGTTAAATATCAAATCAAATGAATGCAACAAGTTTCATAAATTATTATAGTTATGTCATTAATTAATTATATTTGATGTAAATAAATTGAGTACATTACATGACTCTACAGATACATCATTTTATTCCTAGCATTACTTGGAATACGACTCTTAAACTATTTTCTTTTCTCGTTCAGATCAAGGGTCTGCCAGAGGCCTTCGAGACACCTGGCGTCGGCTCAAACTACTCGCCGCTTTATGTGAACAACACCTTCGAGAGTCTTAAGAACTTCAAGCAAGGCAATGCTATCTTTACATTCCCAGCCACTCCTATCAAGTGTGCAGGAGCTCCCCAGAAGATCATGTATATTGCCGATGAGTACTTGCGCAAGGTTAGTTATTGTGGGGTTGGATGAAGTTGTTGGCTTTGTCGTGTATTTATAGATTTTCATAGCTTGTTCGCTGTATTTACTTCCTTTATATTTTGTTGGACTTGTGTAGTATTCTTTTTGTTGGTTTATTAGGGATTATCATTATTATTATTATATTCATTGTTATGTTATATATATTTCTTTTTTCCTTTTTCTTTCTCTGTATTTTCTTTTTTCAGTTTTTTTCCCTTTTTCCTTTTTCTTTTTTTTTTTTTTTTTTTCATTTTCTTTATTTTTTCCTTCTTTAACTCCTCATCTTTGGCTCAACTCGCCTCATCTTTGATTTTTCTCTTCGTCCTCCTCACTTTTCCACCCTCTCTTCCACTGCCTTGTTCTTTCATTTCCTTGTCCTTGTCTTCTTCTTCTTCTTCTTCTTTGTCTGCTTCTGCCTTCTTCTCATTATCACTCCTCTTGATCCTCTTCATCTAAATATTTCTCTTTCTCTTGCAAGTCAACAAGTATTACATTCAGTTATTAGGATTAAGGTGTAGATTTGGAATTAACAATTAAATATACTCAAGATGATTTCTTTCCTTGCTTTGTTTGTTTTGAAATTTATTATTATATTTCATAAGATTCTCACGTGCACCAATTGGAAAAATTAGTTATTATTGACTGAAATAGATGCAGTGCTAGTGATTTTTTTTTAGAACATTGAGGCTATGATAGCATTTTCCTCTTCCTCATCTTTCTACTTTCATCTTTTCTTCTCTCTTATTATCCTCCTGTGAAATATTAAGTGTTGAAACAACAAAATAGGCTGTTTCAATCTTGCTCACTTTATTTTATTTTGCACTATATTAAGTGGAAGCTTAATTTATTCAAACTTCTTTATTTTTGTCTCTTTTTTGTTCCAGAACGGCAAAAGAGACAAGGCTAACATTATTTTCAACACCTCCTTAGGAGTGATCTTTGGTGTGAAGAAATATGCTGAAGTTCTGTGGGAGGTAAATAGGTTGTGCATGGTTTTATTTTTTGTAAGCTCTCATATTTTTCCTTAACATTTGAAGTACTTCTGAATATGTGGCTGTAATGCCTTTCAATTTTTTTCATGTGTCTTATCGTATTTATCTTCTTAAAAGGTAACTTCTCATCAGGAAATTGAAAAGACATAGTTATCTTTTTTTTCTTTTAGGTGTTTATATTTAGTCTTTTTTATCTAGTTTTTCATTAGATGGCAGTATTCATGATTGAGATTTTTATACCATTAGATTTTGTACTTCATTAAGGAGATAGAAATATAAAATTCATGCCTTATGATTTACTTACCATCACTTTTTTTTTCTTCTTTTTTTTTCTTTTCTTTTTTGACTTTTTGATGGTAATGTTGTGTGTATGTGTTATCTGTATTTCTTTTTTGAGTCAATAGTATATGAGATGCACAGATCCAGCGTGTGTTTTAATCCAATTTCAATTTATGATAAGGATAAAACACAAGTACTTCTTTTCTTTAGTATCAATATCCAACTACTCCTTTATTAGACAATGCTATGAATTCTATTTGGAAGAAACCATTTGGCAGTTTTTGCATTTCATTTGTTTTCACCTTCATGGCAATTCTCTTTTAATGCAAAAGTTTCCATTTTGTACTGTCTACAAAATGTGTTCATATAGACACAGTTGCATGTTACAATATTCTTATCAGCAGACACAGTTTTGGAATATAGTAATGCTACTTTCTTTTCCAGGTTGTGAAAGAGAGAAACCTGACAGTAAACCTTCGTCACAATTTGATCGAAGTCAAACCTGACTCAAGGGAAGCCGTCTTCCAGAATCTTGACAATCCTGAAGAATTTAAGACTTTTGAGGTAGATATGTAGTGATTTGTGTTTTTTATATGTAATCTAACATTTCAAAGGATCTTTTTTTAGTTGTTTGTTAGAGAAATTCACTTGCTTTTATGGTTAACAGATTATGTATTTTTTCTCAATCATTCAAAACCAAATGTATGGATTGGTACATATGATAAAGCAAGACATCTTTTTCTGCTTTCTCTCTTTCATATGTATGGAAAATTTTGAATGAAAATCAATAGCCATAATAAACATGAGGAAAAAGAATGCATAGACTGGCTATACTGAATTAAGTAAGCTCTTCATTTTAATGAAATCAGCTTTTGTTGAATGATCCATACATGGTCTAAAGATCGTGCAATAACATTGTCATGATCATTTACATTATTGTAATTGTAACTAATTTCTTATACTCCTTTACCTTCCAGTATGAAATGCTTCATGTAACACCCCCAATGAGCACCCCGGATGTGTTGAACCAATGTGCTCCATTAGTGGATGGAGCCGGGTACCTCAATGTCAAAAAGGAAACTATGCAGCATGTCGATTTCCCCAATGTGTTTGGCATTGGCGATTGCACTAATCTTCCAACGTCTAAAACCGCAGCTGCTGTTGGTATGTGTTTTGGAGGTTTAGTTGTAATAGATGCACAGTTTATAAATTATCTGCATGGTGTAGTTTGTTATGAGAAGGTTTTTGTGCTTCAAAAATAGCATAGAGATAGGATTTTACTTATTAGTTTGTCTGTTTCTTTTTATGATAAACAAAGTAAGGAAATATAAGATGTTTTTCTGTAGTGGCTTAATAAGCTACAGGAAGCCAAAATGATATTCCAATACTATTAGCTCATTTTTTTCATGTAACCCATGCTATAAGATTTGTACCAAGGCTTAGTACTTAACAAAGATAAATATACTGAAAATGATACGATGACTAACACCCCTTTTTACCCCTTTACACAGCTGGACAAATTGGAGTTTTACGTAAAAATTTGAGTGCAGTCATGGCCGGGAAAAATCCAAACTCTCACTACGATGGCTACACCTCATGCCCTCTTGTCACAGGTAAGAGCCAGTAAATGTGTGAGTTAACGTGAATATGCATCATCTAATTCCTTGATTATCGGAATACTTAGGATGGCATGAAAATTTGTGCATGTGTATATTATAATTTTTTAACCTTCAGGATATTACATATTTGTAAGGGGAATTTAGTGCACATTTTTTTTTTTTTTTTTTTTTCATACTTTTGTTATGTGTGAACATGCCTTCTTATTTTTATGTGTTAGCAATAGATAGACCTAATTCCAGTACATGGTAAGCAAGCAAATGACACTTATCAGTGAAAATATGGTTGAAAGAGAGTACTCAACATTTTGTATGTAATTTACTTTGGAGTATAAGTACTGTAGATGTAGTTCCTGTGATTGAGTTTTTTTCTTGGGCTTAGTGGTCATATTAGCTTCGTGCCCCTTGGTTTTCTAAAAGTAAGGTAATGGTTACTTTCTCTAATATACGATAGAGTTATAGGGAGATTACATTTGATAGTCTGAACACTTGCCAGAACAATTGGGTAGCAAGTCATGGGAAAGTAAGAATAAAGTTATGTAGAGAGGGAAACTTTACATGAAAACCCCTTTTGAAAAGTAGAAATTAATAGATGTATGTATATAAGAGACTTATTGGTTTGCATGGTTTGATGGAAAAAAAAGAGAAAAAATAACTTCTTTTCACTCATTATTTTTTACTAACCAAAGCCTTGTCTTAGATATGCATTTAAAAGTATTTTTTTCTTTCCTTTCTTTTTCCAGGCTACTCAAAATGCATACTGGCAGAATTTGACTATGACGGCAATCCTCTCGAGACTTTCCCCATCAATCAGGCAAAGGAACGACGCACTATGTTTCACCTGAAGAAGGACTTCATGCCAGATATGTACTGGTTAGGTCTGCTCAAGTAAGTAAATTTGCTTAACCCAATTTTAGTTCAATTTAACTGTTCTTTTGTCAATGTATTTGTAATATTCGTAGATTAAGGTAGGTTATGTGATATTTTCTATTTAATTATTTCCCCTCTCCTTTACAGTGGGTACTGGGAAGGCCCCAAGTATTTCCGCAAAGCAATGCACCTCGGACTGAAGTGAAGAGATATGAGTTTACAAACATGAAATGTGAGAAGGCTTATCTTGTCTGAATTCACATGAATATGTTTTATTGTATATATCCAGTGTAGATAAGTACATTCTCACACGCACGCACACACACACGCACACCACACACACACACACACACACACACACACATGAATAATAGGTGAATGTATTAAAAAGATAGACTCTAAACATTCATACTTAAAAAGCTGAAAATACTTTCATGTGAAAGTAGACGAGGTCCAACTTAGTCATATTAGTCAATCAGCAGTTTAATTAGTAAGATAAGGGTTTGAGGGCCAGATTTGCATGTGATAATCTGTGATACTGATCAGTGTTATAATCATACACTTTAAAAACTTCAAGACAATGTTTGCCAAACACCATCACTATTTGGATTTGCCTATTCAGAGAAAATCAATTTTTATTTATTATTATTATTATTTTTTTTACTGTAAAACTGTTTATGAA
>NW_020868616.1:40000-52500 GCF_003789085.1 Penaeus vannamei | reverse complement strand
TTGTCTCTGTGTTTTGTTTACATTGTGGGCTTCGGTCGGGGCCTCGCTTCGGAACGCTGGGACTTGCTCTGGAAAGCGTCTCATGAATCCGGTGTGATTACTTCTAACTGGAGGTCTTTTTCCTGGTCTATTTGCATGTATATATACTGTATATTGACTGAGTCTAAGCTTTAGATACCAGGGATGTCTGGAAGATATGGTATTTTTAAATTTCCGGCAAAAACTAAGCGTAATTTCGTCAATTCTTGGGATACCTAGCATTGTCCAAATCTTTAGCATTTAAATCAACGCAGTGGTTTCAGGACATACATTCAAAATTCCAGAATCCTCATGTTTTTTTCTTTTTTTTCGGGGATTCGATAAACTGATTCTGGTCATGGTCTGCTAGTATGAAACCGCTTAAAGACTATCTTGATCGCTATATCCTCACGGGCTTGATAGCAATTCCGCAATCAACATGACCTAACATTATTCTTCAGTTTTGTGCTATTTTCTTTTCAGTCTGACACCAACGACTTTTTAGCTGTGTTACTACAAGAAGGTGAAATATTTTTCGTTTAGTTCATCGACTTTATATGGGCTATATAGTTCACCACATCTTATAAAGGGGAGGAGTAATTTCCTCGTCGAGAAGTTTCCTAATGCAAGTGACTGTATTTTTTGCAGATATGCCCAAAAAAAAAAGTTTTTCTTTTAATGACAGTTTACAATTTTCCAAAAGTTACATTCTTGTTCTGGCAAATAACTTCCATCACATATATGTCCCTTATGTTGAAGTGAATTCAAACAAATCCAAACTACAATACTGTCACTTTACTATACGCAACACTTAGGAAGGAGTCACGTGTTGCTGGCATAAAAAAAAAAAAAAAAAAAAAAAAAAAAAAAAAAAAAAAAAAAAAAAAAAAAATATATATATATATATATATTATATATATATATATATATATATATATATATATATATATACATACCTTGAAGGTAGTACTTGAGAGTCCCGGACTTTTATCAAATATGCATACACATTTTTTCTTTTGACAAAAGAGGAACGTTGGGAAATTATTTTTTACTTTTCAATAATAATATCATTCTGTAGTCTTGGAACACCAGTAAACAATCAGCAGCAGGTGCTGAAACAATAGGGGCAGTAGTTGCAGCAGCAACAGCAGCTTCAACTTCAGTAATTGTAGCACTAGCAGCAGCTTTAGTTTCATTAGTTGCGAAAGCTGTTTCAGCTTCAGTATTTGCAACAGCAGCGGCGGCATATATTGCAACAGTTTCGGCAGTAGTTACAGCAGCAATGGCAGAAGTATTTAGATCAGCAGCGGCAGCGACAGCAGTTATAGTACTAGCTACATCAGCAGCAGAAGCGACAGCAAATCCTGTAGCAGAATCAGCGGCGACCGAAAGAAGCAGTAAACATTTTTCACCATAAACCTACCCTTATTACAATCAAATAAAACCTGGGAAAAACAATAACATACACTTACAGTAATATGAAATGGAATATGTAGACTAAGTCACTCCAATTACAAGATCAGACGTAGATGAAGTTAAATTTAGACCTGCTATCGAAGTACGGAGACACTCACGGCAGATTTCAGTCAGCTAAGCTTGTTTACTTGAAAAATACTTGTTTTTCCTAGCTTGCCTGTGATAAGCCATCTTCTTCGACTAGGAAACGGACACGTAAGTTGAATAACTCAATTTACAAGTCTCTTTGAACCGCCATACTCAAAATATATGAAGAATGATTGATAGAAATGTACACATGGCAAGACAAGATGGAAAATTATTTTTGTATTTTCCAACAAGATTAACAGTAATCAGAAGACAGTTGAGCTAACGAGCTTCAAACTTTTTATTTTATCGATGTGTTTATTAATTTATTTTATTTATTTATTTCATTCTTTATCTTTATTTCTTTTGTTTATTATATATATATATATATATATAATATTATATATATATATATATATATATATATATATATTTTTTTTTTTTTTTTTTTTTTTTTTTTTTTTTTTTTTTGTGCCGAAGGGGGGTGGGCACATCGGGGTAATGGTACTGTACTATGAGTGCTACCTGCCCTTCCCTTCGCTCCAGGAAGCATAAATAATAACACATGTAGTAGTGGCAGTAGTAAAACGAGTAAAGGATTACAATTCACAATAACGCATTCATAATAACTTCTCTCTATTAGTGCATATGCCTATCTACACATAAAAATACGGCCATGGGAATACTACACTCCCAGCTATTAGCAACATCCGTCGTTGATTCAGAGGAATTATAGTTTTGCCAGTTACAATAACTTATATAAGTCACATTACATAACATAAATTTTAATTGGAAACAAAAATATAATTCATTTTCAAAGAGCTACACAAAAATACATTCGGAAAAGGACGAAATACATTTGTTTATAGACTTCGGAACTACCAACCCTATATTGGGTACACATTCCTAACAGTATGTTTTAATTGATAGTGAGCTGTTTATTTAACCAAAAAAATATAGGAAAGTATTATTTCAGAGATATTTTAGGGGACTTATTTTCTGAAGATAATAATAACATCGCCATTTAAGACATAAATAGAATGGTAAGCGTTGGCACTCCTGATCGAAGTAAATAAACGAACCGAAGCTTTGTGTGAATGTCACAAAAATGCTTGGAAATCGTGAGAGGAACTATGACGACTTACATTTCCCCTTTTGTGATGAAGTCAGCAAATATGAGAAGCTCGACAAGATTGGCCAAGGGACGTTCGGGTAAGAAGTGGTGTCTTGCGTCCTGAGTGCCTTGTTGGAGAGGAGGCCAAGGCTCAGGGAAGGCCTCTGGCATTGGCTTCTGTAGGCTTGCTGCCATTTCTTTTAGATTTAGTTCCCTTTCTCCCTTTTCGCCGCGTTTTCCCGTTCTCGGTATCGGTTTTTGGTCATTTATATAACTGTCAGCTAGGTTACTGTAGGTAAAACTACATTTGGAGGATCAAGGGACATTGGGAATTAGACCAGTTTGCTTTACTGTTCAGTTTGGGAGAGGATATATAAATCAATATTCTCTTTAGTGGATCTACAGATTAAAGATCAATGAGATAGTTATTTATAGATGGCACCAACACTAAGAGACCGTTGTAAAATCATTAAAGTGTATGTAACCTCGAACAAGATCTTTATTGACAAGGAATATTGCCTTAGGAGGATTTGACAGTAAACAAATTACATTTTTGTGTATTAAATGTGAATAAATCAGAAAATGGATAGCATTTTTATCACAATACTTATAATTGAGGCACAATAGTGGGTAATTTTTAAAGGAAAATTGATGCCATTTCTTGCCATTATGAAGTAGGACTGTTTCAGGAAATTGAAAGTACAGTTATATGCACTAGAGGAATATAGATGATCCCTGGAATTTTAGAACCAAATTTTGAAAAGAAATGAGTATATAAAGGATTCAGAGACAAACTGTAGGTTGTATTTTTTCAGTAACACTTGAGGTCTAAAATTAATATTGATACTAGTAGGGTATATGCTACCAGGACATCCACGTTAGGTGAATTCTTTGCAAAAATTGGCCTGTTTATGATAGATTACAATAGTTTCATGTGTTTTTGTTACTGGCTAATAATGATAGTTTGTCTGGAAGGTGAGAGAGGTATTATCAATAGCAAAGTAGCTCTTTAGGAAAGATTGGAAAAACAAACTTCAAAACTTATCATAACAGAAAAGTAGACGAGAAGAAAGCCATTTAATTAACATTTCATTTGATATACTGCACCCAGATGGTTGAATATTGTTTTTCTTGCACAGATTCCATATCATCTCTCTCAAGTTATCCATAACTCAGTGAAATAATGATAACAATGAATAACATGTTATATTAATTTTATTTTGGTAAGATTCAATTTTCTGTGATGCAACCTGTGCCACCGGTCATGGCTGGAAGGTACAGGATCCAAAGTATAGATATAGTGTACTCTCTGAAACCATGACTCATGGACGGTACATTTCACATGTATTTTACTGAAGAGGGCCTTCCTAAATGCCCAGTGAGTTTGTTCTGCCAGCAAGAGCTTTGTGCATTTATGGCGAGTTAGTCTTGTCATCCCTTGCTTCAGCCGAAATTCTCATGATGGCATATACCCGTCACCCTGGCCCTCAGCCAGATTTCTCCATGAAGGCACATTCACATCACCTAGCCACAATCCAAAATTTTTCACGGTGTGATGGTCATATCACCTGGATCATAAAGGTTGGTACCCCACTCCCTATCCAACATGCTTAGGAGACTTTTAGGAAATCAGGGTTTAGGGAGACAAATTGTATGAAATGCAGTTTCTGGCTAATATATAATTAGAATTTTTTTGAGGATAAACTTCCTTGCTATATTTTTTGTCCATACAACCCATGCTGAAACCAGTATAACCAACACAATCCTGGAACCAGCTCTGAGTTGCTACGTACATTAAGCAACATGATACTGTCCTTGCTTATAGTAGGCTGGTTTATTGAAAGATTTTCTCACTTATCATTGTCAATAGAGGAACTGAACTTTCAAGAACTATTTTTTTTTCCAGTTGAAAGCTCTTTTCTTTAGAAGTACATTTGAGTTTTTGACAGAACTACATCAGTTACTTGAAGATAGAGAGACCTACTGTGAGGCTTATATTTTTACATCTAATAACTTAGAGAATTCATTATGCACTGGACTTTTTTTAGTGTTTTGAATCAAGTTTTATTGGCATGTGTGATGTGTTTAGAATATTTCAACTATTTATTGCAAAATAGAACACAAATAGAGAATTGGCACTAAGCGGCAGTTGGTAAGGGGTTTATTTTAGATATCATTGGATGCATTTTTGGAACCTGGAGGCCTTAGCTAAATGACAGATGAATTCATTAAGGGAGGTTAAGTTGACTATTTGGCACATTTGAGAAATAGCCTCAAAGTATTCATATCCGTTCATAATTATGAATCAAGGATGGGAAATTTAGCACAGATGTAAAAATCTAATGAAATTGGAGGAGAAGAGAAGAAAAGACAGAGGGAGGAATTAGGGCTGGGGATAATGCCACCTGCATGTGGTCACTCCACTGGCCCTCCACCACCCAATGCCTCGCTGCATCTCTCCCCCTCGTCTTTGCTGCTCTCCTGCTTCTCCTCTTAATGGTTGTTATATCCCTGCTCCTGCATTCCCAGTTCCTGTATTCCCAGCTTTCCCATGTGCACATTTCCAATACCTAGCTATTCATAACTTCATTGCAATCAATCAGTTCATCATACAGTTAACTTAACTAATTAATAGAGGTTCTTTTAGGTACATCTTCCTCATTCTCATCATTGCTGTCTCCTCTAATTGCTTGCTACAGACTTACAACCATCCGCACAATTTCTGAGTCAGCATAATGATGAACAGTAGGTGCAGAGGTGCATTCTCATCAACCTAGTAAATGTCGGCAGGTTATAATAAGAACGCTCTTTTGAACTTCAGCAACAGTGCCAAGATGTATATTTTCTTCTATGTTAAATGAACAGTGTTATTTAATGAATTTTCTTTTTCAGGGAGGTTTTTAAAGCCCGTCATAAGAAAACAAAGAAAGTTGTGGCTCTGAAGAAAGTTCTGATGGATAATGAGAAAGAAGGGGTATGTATGCATTCAGTCACTTCAGCATTCATTCAAAATTTTAAAGTTCAATGGATATCAAATTCAGAGCATTTCATTCACGATATTTAGTATTTAGTGTTGTGTTGTTTTTAAATCTGAGCTACTACATAAGACCATATTTTATTGGTGCTGTGTATGATTTATATTTTTTATATAGTGCATATTGTTACAGTTTTTTGCCCTTTTAAGAATAATAGGAAAAGATATATCAATTTGTAATATAAAAATATGGCTGCAACTTACTACCTATTTTTCTTTCAGTTTCCAATCACGGCACTAAGAGAAATCAAGATTCTTCAACAGCTAAAGCATGACAATGTTGTTAAGTTGAATGAAATTTGTCGCACTAAACGTAAGTACTTTATTGTTCCTTTTTTTTTTTTTTACATTGTAATGACATGCTTCTGTATGCTTCTGGATAAAATTATAAGTAAAGTTGAATGATGTAATAAACATAAAATTTGGTATGAACATACTCAAACTGTCTTTTTTCAATATTGTCATTATAATAATCTTATGAAAGAGTCATACTATACCAGTAATGGTGTATTATGATCGTTAACACTAAATATATTTCTTTCAATTGACAGCATCAGCATATAATCGGTATCGCTCAACTTTCTATTTGGTGTTTGACTTCTGTGAACATGACCTGGCTGGGTTATTGTCCAACTACAATGTAAAATTCAGCCTTGGGGAGATAAAGAGGGTAATGCAACAGCTTTTAGAAGGCTTATTTTACATCCACAGTTGTAAGGTGGGTTGAAGATGCAAGTGGTTTTATAATTTCTGTTTAGTCAAATTTGTATTTTGTTCATGTTCATTGATGACTGATTAATGTAGCATGCACACAGGAAAGATATTATTTTGTTTTTGTTAAGTTCTATTTGCTGTTATTAAATTTCTCCAGCTTTTATCCTTTTTATATAATTTTTAAAAAAAAATCTTTACCTTTGAGAAAATCATGGTCTTGGCCAGAAAAAATGTGAAGAAACGTCTATCTATGTATTAAGGGAAGTCCATGAATGAAAAACTTGGAAATAGCGAATGAGGAATTTAAATTTCTTTCTCTTATATCACTTGTTTATTTCAGTTGTCATAGTTTGCCTCAGTAAAACACTCATTGTTCCTGTACAGACATAGTGCTATATCTGAAGTTTGATTATAATCCCTGTAATGTTTAAGAGAACTGTTAGATCAAATATTTAATTTCAGATTCTACATCGTGACATGAAAGCAGCAAATGTGCTCATTACCAAATCAGGGACTCTGAAGCTTGCTGACTTCGGTCTTGCCAGAGCTTTTTCCCAGCGAAACGGTCAGCCTAACAGGTAGGATGGAAGAGTTTTTATGATGTTGTTTCACTACACCTTACTTGAACACCTGTTAGATGTTTGTACACAATTACAATAAAGGAAGTAAACAAGTGAGACATTGCAAAGGAAAGAAATTCATCAGAGGGAGGCTTGAAGGCAGATAAAGTCATGAGTAAAGGCAAGCAGTTCAGGCACACCAGTATGTCAAAAAGTGTATGTACATTGTAGGATTGAAATGTGGATAATACAACTTTTTCTGAATTTAATTTTTTATGAATTTAAACTACATATCACATATTATTTGTAAATATAAATCAAAAAGGTTTTCTCAGCTGATTCATTATCCCTGCACAGCTTCTCCAGTGGACTTATGAATGACGAATTACCCAGTTGCATAATAAGTTGCTTATGTTCTTGACTTGTTAACGGTCCGGAATGCACACTTGAGTCAGATGGAGTGATCCTCTGAAGTTGATATGAAAATTTGCAGAGAATATACAGTCAGAAATTTTGACAGGTTGTCTTAGATAACTTTAAGTAGGATTGTTTATTAATTATATCCCAGATTGATATTCATATTCCAAAAAATGTCACACTTAAATCTTCATATTTCATGTATCCATTACTTTCTCTCTCTCTCTCTCTCTCTCTCTCTACTCTCTCTCTCTCTCTCTCTCTCTCTCTCTCTCTCTCTCTCTCTCTCTCTCACTCTCTCTCTCTCTCTCTCTCTCTCTCTCTCTCTCTCTCTCTCTCTCTCTCTCTCTTCTCTCTCTCTTCTCTTTCTCTTCTCTTCTCTCTTTCTTCTCTTTCTGTCTCTCTCTCTCTCTCTCTCTCTCTCTCTCTCTCTCTCTCTCTCTCTCTCTCTCTCTCTCTCTCTTCTCTCTCTTCTCTCTCTCTCTCTCTCTCTCTCTCTCTCTCTCTCTCTCTCTCTCTCTTTTTCTTCTCTTCCTCTCTTGCCCTCCATTCTCTCTCCCTCTTTGTCTCTGCCCCTTTGTCTCCTGGGCATGAAAATAGTGTCTTCCATGCAGCCAGAGCTCTTCTAGCCATGGCTCACAGATGGTACATTCCACCTCATTTCTGGCAGAAGTAATGCATGAGTCCCTTCCTAAATACCCACTGCGGCTAATGTTTCTCCTAGATCTCTGTACATTTATCATTGTCACCTTAGCCTCCTGTCAAATTTTTCATAATGGCATATTCCCATAACCTGGCCCTCAGTGATATTTCTTCATGACCCAACAATCACGTTACCTGACTTGAATGGGTTAATTTCAGTATGTGCAGGAAATTTGGTTCATATGATAATCACTTCCCTTTTAGACTGGTGTGATACATTTCTAATTTGATTTTCTTCAGTTAAACAAAGTATGTGATTAGCAAAAACACATATTGATAAATTAATGTTTCTAAAAAAAATAAAAAAAATCCAGGTATACCAACCGAGTTGTGACACTATGGTATCGGCCGCCTGAGTTGTTACTCGGGGAGAGAAACTATGGGCCTCCTATTGATCTCTGGGGTGCAGGTTGCATTATGGCAGAGATGTGGACTCGCACTCCAATAATGCAGGTGAGTGGCACGAAGTGCTGAAATACCTCTCATACTTCATGTTAAAATGACTTCATGGTCAGTAATGAATTATCTTACATATTTTGGAATGTTTTCCACATAGTGTATAGGCTTTAATGGGCAATTCTTTTGAAAATCTTTGTTTATTCTTTTTACTAGGGAAGTACAGAACAGCATCAGCTCAATTTGATATCTCAGTTATGTGGGTCAATAACTCCTGAGGTTTGGCCGGGTGTTGAAAACCTTCCGCTTTACTCTACAATGGAACTTGCCAAGAACCACAAACGGAAGGTTAAGGACAGATTAAAGCCTTATGTTCGAGACCCACACGCATGTGACCTTATTGACAAAATGCTGACTCTTGATCCCTCAAAAAGAATTGGTAAGTGTGATTACGTGGTTATACCTTTTATCTTACATTTATGTAAGGTGCTGTGAACATGTTAGGGAGCCAGAGAATATAAAAGGTAATGAATGTTAAAACATGTTTGTGCTGTCATGAACAAAAAAAGATGAATTTTCAGTTTTTCTGTTGTCAGAAATGGACATTTCTAGTGAAAAGTTTATTATCATTTGGTCAACTGATCCATCTCACTTCTTGAAAATATTCTTTCTCGTACATGCCTTTTTGGTGAGCTAGTGTAAGAATAAGGATTGCAAGAGTGCTCTGCCTCGGAACCTTTTTGTTAACTCTTTTGTTGAGCATGATGGGCAAAGGTATGGGTAGTAGGACTAATGTTTTTAGGACTGTTATAGGACTGATGTTTTTATGGCAGCTTTAGATAATGGGTGGAAAAGAAGTAAAAATCACCTATTCCTAAAAGTAGTTATTAATAACATGCAGTCCTGATATCTAGGATGCAGGAGGATAATTCCAGCACTAAGCATTTTAGAAACTATAGTAGTCAAGAGATTTGTTTATATTTGACATTGAGTGTTCATGCATTATTGATATTGTAGATTCATAAATGCTTATTGTATTTGAATAGGAAAGAATTTTCTGTGATGTAAAAATTAGGCAACACTATAGCTTTTCTGGCTGGGTGTGTGCTGTGTAGAGCTGGCCCACACACTCGCTCACTAAAGTAGGTTATGATGTGTAAACACATGGTATGTCATTATGTCATGATGGCTCTAGGCGTGGCCGCACTAAGGGTTAACCAGTGTTAAGATATATTTCACATTTTTCCTTCATAGATGCTGATACAGCTTTAAATCATGACTTCTTCTGGATGGATCCTGTGCCTAGTGACCTGGGAAAGATGCTGTCCCATCACACCCACAGCATGTTTGAATTCTTGGCACCTCCCCGTCGTGGGAGACAACAGCAGCAACAGCAGCAACAACAGCAGCAGCAACAGCAACAGGCACCAACAGCCCATGCCTCCCAACAGCCCCAGACATCACAGTCGTCAGCCCAAGGCGGTTCTAGAAGAGCAGGTCATAGGCCATCAGGCTCCTCTAGTGTTGCTAGTATGTCTTCGTGTCCAGAGAGAATATTTTAGTTTTGTGTGTTTTCAAAAACACAGCATTATCCACAAAAAGACAGCATTGGAGAGAATTAATATCTTTTCATATTGCAGGAAGAACAAAAGGTATTTTCATTAAAAAAGAAAATATGAATGTTTTTAATTACAGATCTGTATTTTTTTATTAGGTTGATACAAATCAGGTAATCCGAATACAGTTTCCTGATACTCATTTTTTACGAAAGGGAATTTTCTATTATAACAAAATGTGTTTGTTGAAACCAGTGGGAAATTATGAAATATTTGCATTATTATGATATGCCAAGAATTAGGTTTAAACGTAATTAGTGTCTTAATGATTTTGTATGTTTTTTACCGTATGTTTTTATTTCTTTACTACTAATTTTCTTTACAGATGTACATTTACTTATATGTCTGTTGTAGAGGCAGCAGTTATTGAATATATGTATAGCATATTTATATTCAAATAGCCTATAAATTAATTCTACCAATTCCTCTGTCTTTTAGAAATCAGTATACCATAAACCATTTGAAATCCATTGGTGCAATATTTGCTAATTTGGATTTTTGTTTCACTCCTTCATTAAATGTAAAATATGGTTTTACATTATAGTACTGTACAGTAGATATGACTATTTATTATAGTATGTTATTGATTCTAAAATCCTGTATAGTATTACCGTACCTGGTCTTTTTAGGTTTGTCCCTCACTTTTTTGTGGCTAGCAATGTTACCGCATTGTTCTACTTACCAGAGTCAGTATTATGATGATTAAGAAACTATTGGATTACTTTTACTACTTAAATTAGGATTCCGTGCTATATGATGCATAAAAAGCAAATGTAAGAGCCACAAATTTTACCTGGAATTCCCTGCTATGATTTTACACATATCTCTGGAAGATGCCAGATGGTGATGACAATATATCACTATTGTTTAGGTTCATTTGTGTGGTTTTGACCCAATAACGTGTTACCTGTGTATTAATGTGGATCTTAGGAAAGAAGGCGAGGATTCACTCTAGTCAGTAAGCAGTTGATACATAGCTATGCCTATAAGAGTACAAAAATACTTTTATGTTTTTATAAGACTGTTTTTGAGTAATTTAGAACAAGGGCAATACTCGGAGAACATTTATTTTTTGTCTTTGGAAGGATTCTAATATGCATATGTTTTATATGAAAGATTTTACTTTGGTATTATTACATATGCATATTTAATTTTATTTTCTAAATATAGATATATATATCTGTAAATAATTAGTATGTCATGTTGAAGAATGAGAAGTGTTGAGATATTTGCACCTAAAAACTACTGCATTTCACATTTTCTCAATTTACTTGGCTTTCTTTTTCTTTCCATCTGTCTGTCTTTCTTTTTCACATTATAGTTTATAATTTTTTGAAGAAGTACATTTTACTTAGCCCATTGGCCACAGGTAATGAACTGTCCACTATTTTTCTTTTTTTTTTTGTGAAATTAGTTGCAAACAGCTGGCTCCACAAGTACTCAGCCACCAATGACTCGAAGTAGTAGGCTGTACATGATTTCTCCCGATTTTCCCATTCCTTATATTTTTGGGATTTTTTTTTCCCTATTGCTATTAATATTGATACTGTTATTATTGTTATTGATATAATGTTATTAAAATACCAAAAGCAATAAAGAAGAATCTTTCTGAAAATTTTGGAAAAATGGAAACCAGTGAGATAAGCATTGCTAGTTATTGTCTCGTTAGTGACTAAGCGCTTGTGGAGCCATCTATGTGTAAACCTAATTAATAAACTAAAATTACAGTGGACATGGCATGTGTCATGTCATTCTAGTACAATGGGTTAATTTTCTGAGATATCTGTGAGCTACCCCTTAAACCAAAGAGAAAATAGATATGGAGACATAGTTATACATACCTTTATTTCACTGTAATTCATACATAATTAGTAAGGTAGTTATGATTCATAGTTCGAGATAGAAAATTGATAGAAAGCAGACCTGGCAGACAGTTGCCAGTATTAAAGGACTTAAATGATTAGTGGATGGAAGTGTCAGCAAATACGTTTTCTATATTTAGTGTAGGGGATAGGTTTAGAAATACGAGCAAGATTTAAAGGTTTAGATAATCATTTGTAGTTGGGAAATGCAATCAGTAAATCTAAAGTGAAGCACTAACATGGAAACAGTTGTTTAATATGAACACTATAGTATTTTGAGGCATATTTTCATATGTTAGGTATAGTGTGTTCAGTCGTTTAGATGTATTGGGCATCTCAAGTTTTATATGCTTTACACTTTGAGATAAAGTAGTATATACAAAAATGATTAGTGACAGCAAATCCACGAAATTAAGCTGTAAAGATTTTTTTGAATAATTATAGGGAAAAAATAATTAATGAAGACTAATATGTCCTCTTTTAAAAAAGGGAGATTGAAACCCCTTCCTCTCCTACAAAAAAAAA
>NW_020868616.1:30000-32500 GCF_003789085.1 Penaeus vannamei | reverse complement strand
TAGTGATTGGGTATTAAATTAATTTCACGAATGCACGATAAATCAGGAAAAATAAACTAGTGATTGGGTATTAAATTAATTTTCACGAATCACGACTAAATAAGGAAAATAAACTAGTGATTGGGTATTAAATAATTTTCACGAATCACGATCGAAAGGAAAATAAAACTAGTGAATGAGGTATTAAATTAATTTTCACGAATCACGACTAAATAAGGAAAAATAAACTAGTGAATGATATTAAATTAATTTCACGAATCACGACTAAAATATACAAACAGTGAATGAGATTAAATTTTTCACGAATCACGACTAAATAAGGAAAATAAACTAGTGAATGAGTATTAAATTAATTTTCACGAATCACGACTAATTAAGGAAAATAAACTAGTGATTGGGTATTAAATTAATTTTCACGAATCACGACTAAATAAGGAAAAATAAACTAGTGATTGGGTATTAAATTAATTTTCACGAATCACGATCGAATAAGGAAAATGAACAGTGAATGGTATTAAATTAATTTCACGAATCACGACCGAATATGGAAAAAAACAAGTTGATGGCAATTAAATTAATTTTCCACGAATCACAACTAATAAGGAAAAATTAACTAGTGATTGGGTATTAAATTAATTTTCACGAATCACGATCGAAAAAATAAAATAAAATAGTGAATGGCAATTAAATGGGTTGTTATTTCCTTAAATGACGTTTGTTAACGTGTTTGAATCGTTAGTTTTCTGGTAATGGGGGAAGTTGTTTCGGCAAAATTGGTGATTGTAAACGGATACTAAAATTAGTAATGTCTTAACAAATTCGTCGAACTTAAAACAAAAAGTTACTAGCGTCGGATTTCAAACAAAAGAAAGTTTTTGTTGAGTGTATATCTGCAGCCATTCCGAGTAGCTTTGCCAAGTTGAAAGATACGAGAATTCGTAAACTCTGATTATTAATTTACGTTAAATTGCATAATCAGGCGGGTTAAATATACCAGTGACAATCGATCTTATAAAAGTACATGAGGTCTGTATTTCATTTACATAAATCGCGACATGTGTTATCTTTGTGAGTTATTTCAATAAAAATTAAAGTCCTTAAAAATTACGTGTCTTGGAGAGAAATCATAACACGTGAGAGTGAAACAAGGAAAACTAATAGAGTATAATAGTCCCAAACTCAATATTCTTCCCTTACTATCGCCACACAAATAGCAAAACAGCTTTCGAGAAGTAGAACAACCAAGTTCTACGGCAGTTAGCGCAGCCGAATGAGAAAGGCTGGATCAGTAGCAACTCGAGGAGGTGTCATGGCGTCTGTTTTTGATGCTTGTTCAATGAAAATATAACCATTAATCACATTATTTCCCAATATTTTTGAAAATCGCAAAGACCAAAAATGATCATCACATTCACAAAGCATCCATACCTTCGTGACGTCATCAAAACAAACCCCCATGTGCTTTCTTTTCCAAAAATATAGAATCAGACGCCATGATGACACATCCTCGAGTTGCTACTGATCTCTGGCCTCTCCCGCAACTCTCCACCGCGAACTCTCCGCCACTGCGACAACCGAGCAGATGTCCTTGAGAATTATGGAACAAACTGTCCATCCCTAAGCTCGGCGTGTCCTTTGCTTTGTCGCTAGAGGCAGTTTATACCGTATTGAACATAGGATTATGAACCTAGGAGACGTGCGTAAACGACAGCCTCTCGGTATTTTATACGGAACGAACACGCAACGTTGTACCAGTAGTAGAGGTCTGGCCGGTATTTTCTTTTCTGTTTAACCCCGTCTCGTTTATCGACGGAGACAGAGAGGCGCGGGTGAAGAAGCACCGTCTTGGAGCAGCAGCCGGCGACCGTGGATGTATCGGAGCACGCACACACAAATTGAAAGCGCGCACACATACATACACACACACACACACGTACACGGACACAGACACACACATGCACGCATCACACACACACACACACACACACACACTGACTGACTCACACACACACACACACACACACACACACACACACACACACACCACTGACTGACACACACACACACACACACACACACACACACACACACACACACACACACACACACACACACACACACATACAACACACACACACCATTAATTGTAGAATACTTGTAACATAATATCAAAAAAATATTATTCATCCCACATTTACATCATATGTTCTCAGTTGTTCTATGCTTTCATACTTCAGTCACGTGATGCATCCTCATCGTTACTTTTAATTTAAAAAACGTTAGTAACGATTATTTCAAAAAAAAAAAAAAAAAAAAAAGGAAAACAAGATATATATATCTTCACAAAGCAAGAAAAAAACTAATTCATGATGAAAACAGAAACATAGATATGCTAGTTAAGCGTTTCGTCTTGTGAAACAAAGAAAATCCGGTTCTTTATGACTGAAAGACGCTGATATATGGCTGTATTTCTTAAGTTCTTATACCCTGTTCTTCGTGT
>NW_020868616.1:10000-25000 GCF_003789085.1 Penaeus vannamei | reverse complement strand
ATGATTATCATAGTTATTACTATTAATGTTATTGTTTTCATTATTATCATTATTTTTCATTACTATTATTATCATTCTTATTCTCATTATTATTACTATTAACAATGCTGTCATTATCATTTTCATTACTATCAGCAATATTAACATTATCATTATCGTCATTGTTATCTTTATCATTATTGTTATCATCGTAACTGATTTTATCCTTTCTATTATCATTATCATTATCATTATTATCATTATCATCATCATTATAATTATTGTTATCATTACTATCATTACTATTACTATTAACATCATCATCATTATTATCCTCATCATTATGATTATTATTAGTAGTATTGTGAATGTTATTTATTATCATGATCATTATTTTCTTGCTATTATCATTATTATTATTGTTGTTGTTGTTGTTATTATTGTATTATTATCATAATTATTATTATAAATTCATCATCATTATTACTGTTACTACCACTATCATTACTATTACAATCATTATTATTGTTATTATCAGAATTATTATAGTTATTACTTATTACTATTATCATTTTATCATTATTGCGTTATCATCAGGATCGTTACTATCATTATTGTTATTATTGTAATTACTTTTAACTTTTTTTATCATCATTGTTATCATTATTATCATTACTCTTATTATTATCATTATCATTACTCTTATCATTATTATTATTATTATCATTATCATTGCTACTACCATATTATTACTATTATATCATCATCATTATTTTTTCATTTTATTATTTATTGTTATCAGTATTATTAATATCATTATCAGTATTATCACCATTATCATTTAATGATAATACTGGTACTCATTTTGATGATGATAATTATAAATAATATGATTAGATTATAAAGTTTCCTTCGTTTTTTAAAATCTATATATATCTTTATTTTTAATTAACATTAATTATTATTATTAATTAATCAATAATTAATAATTATTATTTAATGGATATCCAGTATTTACCTTTTCTATGGCAACGGATTCCCACGGCCGCGTGAGACCCCTGCAGGACCCGACGAGGAAATCAGACACGCACCAACGCAATCAAAACTCCAATCCATATCAGATTAGGCGGGATTGGCACGGGTATTATCAGCTCATTGATACGTGAAGCTCGTTTGCGTGTCATGATCCATAACGCCGGTCCGAGGCACGAGAGCGGTTGGGCAGAACAACGCCACGCGAAGCACCGTTTCATAACAACGATGTTCATGATTAGAACACGTAGGAAATGTTCTTGTTTTAATTTTTTTTTTTTTTTTTTTTTTTTTTTTTTTTTAAGCGCGTTTCTGTGTCGTTGTGGTATGTTTAAATGCTTTAAACGTTCTTTGCTTTAAACGTTCTTTGCGATGCAGAGAGGAGTTTTTGCATATTGCGGTGTTTCGAAATACGAGACACGAAATTTTTTTTTTTTTTTTTTTTTTTTTTTTTTTTACCCTTCCAGTGACATAAGTTAAACGAGAACTTGAAATATATTCCTGGGAAAATAAAAATAGTATTCCCCCGAAAGTAAAGAATGGAAAAAAAAGTAGAGAAAAGTTGATAACATGGCGGAGCAAAACGAAAAATAAGTTGACAGAAGAGAAAGATTAAAAGACCGATCCTTTTTTTATGTCTGTCTGACGCGTAGTAGGTTCAAGGTTAGGCTTTTCATCTTCAGCTTTTCCTTGACGTCAAACTAACTGTCGACGTTGTGATGTTTATCTTTATACCATTATGCAGGTGTAAAGAAGGTATTTCCGTTCTCACACCGGCGATTTCCCGCCATTTTCCTTGTCTTTTCCTTTGGCCGATGTGATCTAGAAACTTCGCGGCTCCTAACTTTCTCTCTAGATTTATATCTGTCCTGATATTACAAGAGAAAATAAAGGATACGGACGAAAAGTATTGAAAAAGATAAACACGAACATGTATTAACAAAAGCGTTTTGATTTACGAGTCTTGTGATTACTTTATGAATAGTTACAGGACCAAGGAGTATCATTAGCGAAATCAGCAGTCGCAATAACCAGCAATTTTATCTATCAAGGCTATCAAATTAGGCAAACCATCCCTCATTACCATGAAATCCTCCCTAATTACCGCCATGAGTATCAAATACCTCATTATCGCCATCACTGACACCATTATGGCTTCAAACAAACTGCTATTCAGAAAGAAAATACGATTCTCCAAGGCAAGATTCGCCGAACTGCAAAGTGCCTCGCTGTCATGGCGGCGGTGAGCTTTTATGCGTGTGTTGTGGGAGTTGTCTGTGGCTTGCGAAATTCTGGGAGTCTGAATGCGTTTTAATCTGGCTGAGAAATGCTTGTTATTAAAGGCATGAAGACAGCGGATGTTGGAACGCTCGAGGTCTGTGCTACGTCAGCTCCTTTCTGTTTTTGATTTTGTCTGTTTGTCTGTCTCTTGTCTCTCTCTCCTTTCTCCTTTCTTCTCTCTCTCCTCTCTTTTCTCTCTTCTCTCTCATCTCCTTTCTCTCTCTTCTCTCTCTTTCACTCTCTCTCTCTTCTCTTCTCTCTCTCTCTCCTCTCTCTCTCTCTCTCTCTCTCTCTCTCTCTCTCTCTCTCTCTCTCTCTCTCTCTCTCTCTCTCTTCTCCTCCTCCGCTGTTCTCTCTGCCCCCTATTCCTCTTTCCCTCTTTCTCCCTCCCGCGTTTCTCATCCTTCAAAGCTACTTCCTAGTTCTCTTTATGGATGCGGCAGTCACTGCTCTTTTCCAGCGACGCAAAACAAGATTGTAAGACCTCTCTTTACGGCCCCAAGTCCCCCTTGCTAATGCTTCGTAAAATATGAAAGTCGCGGCCCAAGTTATTTTCGTTCCCAGGCCTTTTACCTCGCGCAGAATCTCGTATTTACTATTCATTCTCTTCCGCTCTCTCCATGATCTATTCCTCGCTCCGTCCCCCTCCCTCCGCTCCCCCTCTTTTATTCTCTCCCTCTCCCTCGCTTCCCCTATTTCCCCTCCTTCCATCCCTTACCTTTGCACGCGGCCCCGGTAATGAGACGCAGGTACACAGACAGCTCGGGCACGAGGCGTCACGCGTCGACTGCTCTGCCACGTGTCTGCCATGTCCCCCCCTCCCTCTCCCCTCCTCCTCCCCTCCTCTCCCTTCACTCTAATCTTACGTCACGTCAGCAACGCCCAAAATATACGTCATGGATGCAGCCCCCACCATCAGCAGCGATAAAATGAACGGAGAAGTTACCATTACCTGCGACTGAGAGAAAACCCGTGATAGTGCAGAAGTAGTTGTACAGAAGCAAAGCCGATGGGACAACGGGATAGTCATGACGCTACGAGAGGGAACAAACAAGCAGATCAACACCCAACAGCATTAGCAAACATATGATACTGCAATACACCCAATTATCTTTTCTTCCTCTCCCTTCCCTCGTCCCTACTACCGGCTTTTCTCTCCTCCCCCCTGTCCCTACTACCGGCTTTTTCCTTCCTTCCCCCCCTACTACCGCGCCTCCCCCCTGACGGCGTTTCCTCTCCCTTCCCCCCCTGGGCCGCTCCCCCTGCTCTTCCCTTCCCCCTCCCTGTCCCTACTACCGGCTCCCTGTCCCTACTCCTCTCCCTTCCCCACCTCCCTGGGCTTTCCTCTCCCTTCCCCCCCCTCCTCTACCCGCTTTTCCTCTCCCTTTCCCCCCCTCCCTCCCTGTACCGGCGTTTCCTCTCCCTTCCCCCCTCCCCTAACCTCTCCCTTCCCCCCCTCTCCTACTATCGGCGTTTCTCTCCCTTCCCCCCTGTCTCACGGCGTCCCTACAACCCGCGTTTCCTCTCCCTTCCCCCCCTCCCTAACAACCGGCGTTCTCTCCTTCCCCCCCTCCCAATACCGGCTTTCCTCTCCCTTCCCCCCCTGTCCCTACTACCGGCTTTTCCTCTCCCTTCCCCCCCTCTCCTACTATCGGCGTTTCCTCTCCTTCCCCCTCTCCCTACTACCGGCTTTCCTCTCCCTTCCCCCCCTCCCTGTCTCCCTCCACCCGTCCTACTACCGCGTTTCCTCTCCCTTCCCCACTACTACCCTACAATCCTTCCCCCCTCCTACAACCCGCCTACTACCGGCTTTCCTCTCCCCTTCCCCCCTGTCCTACTACGCTTTTCCTTCCCCCCCTCTCCTACTACCGGGTTTTCTCCTCCCCCCCCTCCCTACCGCCCTCTCCCTTCCCCCCCTCCCTCTCCTACTACCGGCGTTCTCTCCCTTCCCCCTCCTGTCTCTACTACCGGCTTTTCCTCTCCCCCCCCTCTCCCTACTCGTTTCCTCTCCCTTCCCCCCTCCCTACTCCCCGCAATGACCTCCGCCCCGCCTGTCCCCAAGGAGCAGGTACAAGGCACTGCAGTATCCAACATGGCTAACCGCGCGGGGCAGGACGGCGCCTCCCTGTCTACCCGCACGCCGCCGCCGCCAAGACTCCACGCGCTCCTTGCCGCGGCGTCCTCGCTCTCCTCACTCGCAACCCCCCCCCCCCCCCCACGCGGTTCCGGGGCGCCGCTGCTGGTGCTCGTTCCTCCGAACCCTTTCCCAGGCCCTCTCGGGAACGACAGGAATCAAGCCGGCTCAGTCACGGGAGGCGGCCTGTCCTCGGGGTCGTGATGAGGACCCGGCCCGACACGTCATGGAGACATAATCTACATCTAATGCCGCCTCGACCTCCCTCCCCGGCCGCTGCTGTGTCCACATGACCGGGGCGTCGCGGGCTCGGATCAATAAGGCACGCCCGCTCTT
Organism: Penaeus vannamei; assembly: GCF_003789085.1. Taxonomy (NCBI): domain Eukaryota; kingdom Metazoa; phylum Arthropoda; class Malacostraca; order Decapoda; family Penaeidae; genus Penaeus; species Penaeus vannamei. The sequence continues at coordinate 20,238 of NW_020868616.1, read as the reverse complement.
ACTGCAGTTGCCTGACGAGGCCCGTTGTTCATGGCCCTCCAGACTCCTCCCTCCGCGACCCTCATCCTCGATCTTGCCCTTCATTTCTTCCCTCTCTCTCTCTCTTCCTTTTCCCCTTCGCTTCTTCCTTCCTTCCTCCTCCCCTCCGGCTTCACCCCTCTCACTCCTCCTCCTCTGGCTCGGCCTACGTCACCTTTACCTGGCTTCCTGACCGCCTCACACCTGAGCCTTCGCTGGCCTTCCGTTTTGCCTTCTTCCACCAGGTCCTCCTCGCCCCTCGCCCTCCACACACACCGCCTCTCTCCGTCCACCGAAACTCCGGGCGCTGCTAAAGGACTTTGCTGGAAATCGTGTGTTTCGTTTAAGAAAAGTTTTCTGTCATTCATCTCAGCTTCACTTTCTCTTTGAATTCCATGTTTCTCATTTCCTTTTCTGATCTCATTTCGTCTGTCTCTCTCTTTCTCTTTTAATTCCATGGTTCTCCTTTGCTTTTCTGATCTCATTTCATCTCTCTTTTTTCTTTTTTAATTCCATGTTTCTCCTTTGCCTTTTGTGTTCTCATTTCGTCTCTCTCTCTTTCTCTTTTAATTCCATGTTTATCCTTTCCTTTTCTGATCTCATTTCGCCTTTCTCTCTTTCTTCTCTTTTAATCCCATGTTTCTCCTTTCCTTTTCTGATCTCCTTTCGCCTTTCTCTTTTTTCATGTTTTCCCATTCCTTTTCCTTGACTCGCCACCTGCTCTCCTCTCTCCTCTCCTGCTGCTCCCTTTTCCTCTTTCACCTCCTCCTCCTCCCATGGTTTTCCTTCCCCTTCAAGCCACCGCCATCTATCTTACTTAGAGGTGACTCTCCCTCGCTCTACAACCGCCACACACACACCACTTTACTCCCAAAGCGCACTCGACGCTCTCCTCATGTTGCCTCATACATCCCTACATGTTTGCCCGCCTGTCCCCCTGCACCTACACACCTCCTTGCCTCGCGCCTCTCGCCAGCACCTGTGTGTGAAGGAGACAGCTTCCAGTTTTACTTCTCTCGATTTTCTTTTTTGGGTTTTGTTTTTTCCCTTGCCGGACTCTGGTGTGCACCCCCCCCCAACCCCCACTGGGAGATGTGTAGCTGTGGAGGCCGTGTGTGTGTGTGTGTTTGTGTGTGTGTGTGTGTGTGTGTGTGTGTGTGTGTGTGTGTGTGTGTGTGTGTGTGTGTGTGTGTGTTTGTGTGTAGCGTTTCTCTCTCCTCTGTGTGCGTGTGTGTGTGTGTGTGTGTGTGTGTGTGTGTGGTGTGTGTGTGTGTGTGTGTGTGTGTGTGTGTGTGTGTGTGTTTGTGTATTAGCGTTTCTCTCTCCTCTGTCTCTGTCTCTGTCTATCCTCTATCTATCTATGTATATGTAGAAAGTGTATTATCTGTGTGTAATGTGTGTATGTGTTTGCATGTGTGCGTCCGCGCAGGCCCTTGAATGATCGCACATAAGGGTGTCTACGTGTATGGCTTGGGTAATAAAAATGGGCGAACTCTCTTGGGATGAGTGTGACCCCCTTCCTGCCCCCCCCCTCCCTGCACCCAAGATCCGCCACAGGAACCCGCAGGATCATTTCGCTGCACCTGCAAAGTGAATAATATAGTACACGCTTTCTCTCGGCATTTTCAACTTGCAGGGGTGTTCCGCGGTCATGCTGACAAACACGAAAGATGTAGTGTTTTACGGCCTTTATGAAATCCATTCGAGTATTATTATTATCTAAATTCTCTAGTGTGGAGAGTGATCTGAAGGGGGTTAGCATGTTTTCGTTCCTTGTTCACCCTGAGAGTAAATAAGCGAGACGAGTGCTGGTACAACTGTAAACGCTGATTAAGTACCGAAGTATCTCTCTAAAGCGCCGTTACCTTGTTTCGGGTAAAAAATGATTATTTTCCACGGTATAATGGGATATGGAGCAGCTATTACTCTAATGACACGTTCAACTTTAGCGAAGTTTCCGTAATTAATTAGATTCTCAGACCTCCTTTTAAACAAGACAGAGGAAGAAGGAAAACACGATCTTTTTTACTTAGCGGCGGCGCGCGCAGTCTTCGAAGGTAAAGTTAGTTGAACTTTTTTTTTCCCGTTAAGATGATTAAAACAATGAAGAAGTTGTAATTGTAAATATTATGCTTTGAGATTATTAAGATCGTATGTGTTTTTCTCTCTATGTTTGAAAAATCATATTGATAAGAACGTTTTAAGATCGAGTATCGGTGTAGATGAAGAGGTAATATAACTATACATCTATACACTTTAGCGAAATCATAATGCTGAGACGAATAGATTATTCTACCAATACAGCAAATACAACAGTTATTTCTCGCGGTAAGGCGACATGATGCTGTAAAACATGGCACTCTAAACTATCATGTTAGTTTATATTCCACATTCCAAAGCATAACTGCATATCTTGTCCTTACCACCTCGAAAACTGCAAAAATGTTACTCAAATTTGGCTACGCGGATCCGTAGAACTGCAAAACCCAAGAGAAAGTCTAAACGATTTTCTTAAATAACCAACATTAATAAAACAAAATACAACGCATCTACCTAATATCAATACCAATACGATTTCAATCATTAATAAAACAAAATCTACCTAATATCAATACCAATACGATTTCTGAAATAACCATTAATAAAACAAAATACAACGCATCTACCAATAAACCGAAAACAGCAATAAATACAACTCGCGTAATAGACGACGAAATAGATCAGAAAGAAACTTGGAACTGTGCCTAGTTTCCCCGTCGTGGAATGCAACCGAGGCAGAGGGAGGACCTGGCTTCTGGAACGCTGGAACGGACCGCCCTGGCTTCTGGAACGCTGGAATGGACCGCCCTGGCTTCTGGAACGCTGGAACGGACCGCCCTGGCTTCTGGAACGCTGGAATGGGGCCAAGGCGGGGCGGGGATGCCGGAGAATTATTCTTCGGGAGAGTCTGGAATAAGCTCGTAGTTGGAGGTCATAAGTCATGTCGATGTTGGAGTATTAGTAGATTGCTGAAGGTGTGAAACGAGGTCGCGTGGAGGTTAGAGGGTGCCGTGTTGGGACTAAAATTATTTTATGTTGGGTTAAAGTGATGGTGACCTGTGATGGAACAGTACTATACTACTTCTATGATGATAGAAATAATGATAACAATAATGATAATCTTTATGATAATAATGATGAAAATAATAAAAATAATGAAATGATGATAATGATAATGATTATAATGATAATAACACTAATGATGAGATGATAATGATAAAACAATGATAATAATAATGATGATTATATCGATATTAACAACAGCAATAATAGTAATAATAATAATAATAATAATAATAATAATAATAATAATAATGATAATGATAATAATAATAATAATAATAATAATAATAATAATAATAATAATAATAATAATAATAATGATAATATAATATAATGATAATAATAATAATAATAATAATAATAATAATAATATTAATAATAATAATAATAATAAGGATAATAATAAGGTTAATAACAATGATGATAATGATACTAATAATTAAGAATAACTATAATGATATAATGATATTAATGATAATAATAATAGTAATGATAGTGAAGATGATGGCAATGATAACAATAATATTGATATAGATGATCATGAGGATGAGGATGATAATAATAAAAATGATAATAACAATAATAAATGATGATGATAATAATACTAATAATACTTTTACTATACCATAAATAATAATGATAATAATAATGACAATAATGATAATAACAATAGTATTACCGATGATATAAATAATGATAATAGTGACAATGACACAAATGACCATAATGGTAATGATGATGATAATAACAATGATAATAGTGATGATAATGATAATAATAATAATGATGATGATAATGATAACAATAATTGCGATGATGATCATCATCATAATAATTGTAATAATGATAAGAAAAATGACAATCACAATAACAATAATAATGATAATAATGATAATAATATTAATAACAATAACAATAAGAAAGATACTACAGACGATGAATAATAATAAAAAAGAAAACAAACAACAATAATGAATAAATCCGCTACAAACATACACACGAAAAAGAAAACAAACAAAAGAAAGAATAGAAATGATAAGTGAATAGATATGAGAAGTGTGAGTTACAGCCAGTGACTCACACCAAGTTCAGAGTCACAAGAGTTATTTTTGCGCTGGACGTGACTAATGAGGCGTATATGTCAAGGCTTCAGGCATTTTGGTGATCTTCTCATAACAAAAGTGTAATAACAAAAGGATTGACGCAAGTTTGTCTGCTGTGTAAAAAAAAAAAAAAAAAAAAAAAAAAGTGGTCTAGGTTTGTTTTCTTAGATTATTTATGATTATTTATGTTATTCTGTTATGGATTGTTTATAGTTTATTTATATTATTGTTTGTTTTCTGTTATAAGTTATTATTATTTTCTGTTATTCTGTTTGTTTTGTGTTATAAATGGTGTAGGTTTGGCTACTGTGTAAAAAAATGGTGGAGGTTTGTCGCCTGTGTTATAAAGGGTGTACATTTGTCTTCTGTAAAAAAAAGTGTACGTTTTTCGTGTAAAAAAAAAATGTCTAGATTTGTTTTCTGTGTAAAAAAAAAAAAAAAAAAAAAATGGTGCAGATTTGTCTTTGTAAAAAAAAAAAAAAAAAAAAAAAAAAATGTGTAGGTTTGTTTACAGTTCAAAGAAGTGTAGGTTTGTTTCTTCTGTGTAAAAGAAAGAAGTAAAATAGTTTAAGTTTGTCTTTCTTGGAATAAAAGACTGGAAAATGGCTTTTTAACGGTCTTTGTTACCAGACGTAATTAGCATACCTGTCAATATTGTTACCGCGAGACAGTTCAAATAAGTGAATTATTTAGGAGAAAAGAATGACGTAGATTTGTTTTATTGTGTAAAAAAAAAAAAAAAAAAAAAAAAAATTGGTGTACGTTTGTTTTTTTGTGTGATAAGAAGGATTGACGTAAGTTTGTTCTTTTGAGTAAAATATTAATGTGGGCTTCTCATTTGTGTAAGAAAAGCGTAAATTTGTCTTTTCTGTAAAAAAAAGAAATAGATTGGCATAGGTTTATCTTTTCCGTAAAAAAAAGAAATAGTTTGGCATAGGTTTATCTTTTCTGTAAAAAAAAGAAATAGTTTGGCATAGGTTAATCTTTCCTGTAAAAAAAAATAGTTTGGCATAGGTTTATCTTTTCTGTAAAAAAAAGAAATTTGATGTGGGTTTGATATAATGGAATTTGTATAGACGAGCAGCGTTATTGACACCTCTGTTTACGACCAAGGGACAGCCCAGTAGCCGTAGCATAGCAAGGTGTCATGTTGGATTATGTGGTAACAGTGTCATGTTGGATTATGTGGTAACAGTATGTTGATGTCGAGCCGCCTTCTTTATTATTTTAGGTAGATTGATGTGGTTATTATTCATTGTATTGTCCTTGTCGTCATTATCAGCTTATTTTTCTATCGTTATTCGAGTAATACAATCATTATTGTTATCAACATTCTTCTTGTTATCAATGCTAGATTCTCATTAAGAACTTTTTTGTCATCATTATTACTATCATCTCAGTGCATCTATTTCAGGCGATCATCGTCAATAAGAGTATATCAATATCATCTAACGGGGTGGTTCTCTCTCTCTTTCTCTCCTTCTCTCTCTCTCTCTCTCTCTCTGTTCTCTGTCTGTCTGTCTGTCTGTCTGTCTGTCTGTCTGTCTGTCTGTCTGTCTGTCTGTCTGTCTGCTCTCTCTCTCTCTCTCTCTCTCTCTCTCTCTCTCTCTCTCTCTCATTCCCGTTCTGTCTCTCTCGCTATGTCTTGGCGCATTCAGTCATTCAGTGTCCGCCATCTTTCCAAATTCAATAATTACTAGTTATGAATAATGCAATGGTGTCAGTAGCTATAGGAAGTAAACACTTAATGGACAAATTCCCATTTATTGCTACGTGAGAGTTAATAATATGTAAGTACTGTAAGTGAGATGAAATTTTAATTTAATTCGACGTCATAATTTTCATATAGCTCCGTAGCCCCCAGGTTGTTCACCCCTGAACTAATGCCTTCATCACTGTCGCCAAAATTATCCCCACCATTTCCGAAATTACATTTTATCACGAAGTATTTACATAACCGTCAAAACTCAAGCGTGTTTAACCTGATTGGTTCGTATCTGGCGTTGGGAAGTTTTAACTGGGGATACGAGCGTAAACTTTGTTAAGACTTTAATACTCCTCGATTTAACATTTGGCTGATTGCCGTGCTGAGTTCTGAAGCTAATTCTCGGTGAAATTTAGTGTTGATATAATTGAAATCAACGCAAGTAGTTTGATTAAAACTTATTGGAAGCATGTATCAGTTATGAATTAATAATTATCATAAGTTTATGAGCTTTACATCCACGTGTAATTAAGTTTTTTTACTTTCTGTTTTATTAATTTCTTTTGCCTGTATCCCTCTTAACGTGTATCATTTTTAACACGTACTTCAAAAACGCATTAGATTAAGTCGCAAGTCATCAAACCGCGCAGGAAATCTTCCCTAATAACATATCGTGCCGGAATATTGACTGCCATGATTTTAATTAAAGAAACAAAAGCCAGAGATCGATTAGAAGAATTTGCATGCGTGAGGCCACTCCCCCCCCCCCCCCCACCCCCCCAGCCCAGCTCCGAACGATAAATAAACACTCCTCTGATACACCGAAATGATATGAAATAAAGAGAGAGAAAATATATATATGTACCTGCTGACAAAGGAGCGAAACAATAAGAAAAGCATCGCACGCGGGAGGGAGAAACAAGCAGCAACCAATCAGATTAGGAGGAGCCGTTTCTCGTTGTTTACGTCGCGCGCGTGGTGGTGGTGTCAGGTGCGAGCAGGAGTGTATCATTGTCTTCCCTGCACGAGTGGCATTGCGGCCGCGTGCTGTGCATGACACTTTCTTGGCTCATATCTTTTCTCGGAATCTGTCGTCTTGAATTTTTTTTTTTTTTTTTCCTGCTTTATCTCTCGTCTTTTTTATTTTTTTCAACGACGTCCATCTCTGTACGTACAGATTTTCAAGGTGCTTATTTCCGCCTTGTAACGTGGCGGCTTGTTAATCTTAATAGCTGATTTTTATCATTCTTAACGTTTGCGGAAGTGCATGCATACGCCATCTGCTACACGAACGGCTCATTCCAGCACGCGAGGAACTTATACGAACGCAGGCATAAAAACCCATCCAGCTATTTCAATAATTTTCATAAGTTCAGGTTAAAGAAATTATTTTTATCACTATCACTCGCATGCAGGTAATTGTCAATTATGTTATTATCGTGCGAGGCGCTTCGTCTTCCTCATGCTAGGAGAAGGAGGAGGAGGAGGAAGACGAGAAGGAGGAGGAGGGAGGAGGAGGAGGAGGAGGAGGAGGAGGAGGGGGAGAGGAGAGAGGAGGAGGAGGAGAGGAGGAGGAGGAGGAGGAGGAGGAGGAGGAAGGAGGAGGGGGAGGGGGAGGAAAGGGAGGAGGAGGAGAAGGAGGAGGAGACGAAAGGAGAAGGAGGAGGAGGAAAGGGAGGAGAGAGGAGAAGGAGGAAGAGACGAGAAGGAGAAGGAGAAGGAGGAGGAGGAAGAAAGTGAGGAGGGAGAAGGAGGAGAAGGAGGAGACGAGAAGAGGAGGAGGAGAACGAGAAGGAGAAGGAGAAGGAGGAGGAGACGAGAAGGAGAAGGAGAAGGATGATACGAGAAGGAGAAGGAGGAGGGAGGAGGAGGAGAAGAGAAGGAGAGAGACTGTCATAATAACGAAAATAAGATTATTAAAAATGGAACATTATTACATTCTTCCCTGGCTGCGACTGCCCACTGCAATAATTCTCAAATAATCCCGTCCGTTCTTCCTTCCCTTGCAAGATAGTATTCGGTCGGTGCAACCAAGGCATTACGGGGCGGGTGGTTAATTAAACACCCGGAAGCTTACTCTTTCAAAAAAACGTTTTCGATTTTCACCTGGCGGGAAGAGAAATAAATCGCTCGGAAGGTCTGGGTCACAGATCTAGGTAATACCATATGCAAGAACGAAATTGCCATTTTCCCCTCACCCCTGCCCCGCTTTCTTCCCCTCTCTCTCGTCTCCCGTTTTCTTTGTTTTCTCATCTCCTATACGGCCCGGCCCTTTCCCGGGGCTGCCTGTGATGTCGCGTTGGCCGGGAGCGAGGAGGGGCGCAGCGAGAGGAGTAGCGAGAAGAGAAAGAGGAGAAGATGAAGGAAGAAAGTTGCAAGAAATGAATCGTGCATTTTGTAGAAAGTTGGAAAGGGAGAGAGGGAAAGAGAGAGGGGGAGAGGCGGCGAGATGAAGAGGAACAGTAGCGCGAAGCTTCTTAATGAGCAGTAAGTATGAAGAAGCTCACTTCGACATTTTACTAGTGCTAACAGGGAGAAGGGGCGAGAAATATGCCAATCGTGCATCGTGACTAGCTGGCCGAGCTGATCATTCCCCGCAAGAGGAATAATCGCGATTCTTCAACGAAGTAGCTTATGCGTCTACAGCGCCGGCGTCTCTTAGAACTCCACGTAATGCCCTTGTTGCACGCGACCTCGACTATCGTTGCAAGGGAAGAACGGACGGATTTTGAGAAACGTATGAGTGGGCAGTCCCGCTAGCCAGGGAAGATAAGTTCCATTCTTCTCCTATACTCTTATTCTTCGTTATTAGACACTGTCTCTACACTCTTCTTTCCTTCTCCTCTTCTCGCTCTCCTCCTCTCTCCTTTCTCCTTCCTTCGTACACTCCTTCACTCCCTTTCATTCGCCTTTTACGTCAATATGCACGCATTCGCCCTACTCTCCTTTCTTGTCACATCTCACTCTTTTTTCTTTTTCTCCACGCTTCTCATTCCTTTCCTCTCCCGTTCTCCTCCTCTTTTCTCCTTCCGCCTTTCTTTCACGTCTCGTCTTTCCTCCTTCTCCCTGCCTCTCCCCCCCTGTTCTCCTCTGCCTTCCTTTCACACTCCCTTTCTACTGTCAATGCCGATTGCCAATTTTTCTTCGCCCCTTCTCCTTCACTTTCCTCCTCTCTCTCATCTGCCTCTTTCACTCTGCCCTCTTTTCATCTCCTCCAGTTCTCTTCTCTCCTTCTCCTTCCCCTCCTCCTCCTTCTCCCTTCTCCCTTCTCTCGTTCCTCTTTCCCTCCTTCCTCTCCTCTCCTCTCCTTCTCTCCTCCTCCTACCACTTCTCTTTTCGTCTCCTCCTCCTTCTACAAATGGCTTATCCGTCACTTGCGCGCGCCCATTTTCTCGTTCCCCTTCCATCCCTCCTCAACTTTCTGCTCTTCTCTCTCTCTTTCTTCGCCTCGTTCTGTCTCTCCCCTCTCCCCTCTCTCCCCTTACTAACTTTTTCTCGCCCCTCCTCTCCTTTCATCTTCCTTCCTCCCTCTCTCTCATTCTCTCCCCTCGCCTCTTCGCCTCTCTCTCCCTCTCTCTCCTCTCTGCCTTCTCTCCTTCCAACCTTTTTCTAACTCTTTTTTCCTTCGCTTTTGCTGCTTTCTTGTTCCTTCCTCTTCCTGCATGCGTTCTCTTCATATCTCTCTCCATCGTCGTTCCCTTCTCTTCCTCTTCTCCTTACGCTTTCCTCTCCTTTTCCCGCCTCACCTTCTTCTTCTCGTTCTGCTTCCTCTGCCACCTAATCCCCCTTTCTCTCCCTTCCTCTCTTTTACCTTCCATGCTTGAGCATAGGCCCGCCTCCTGCGCGGCTTCCACTGAACTACATTATCACATCTGTTCCCACTACTTCTTGCATACCCGATCGGCTATCCGGTAACTGCGCGACTACCAAAAATATTTTTTTTTACTCTCGCGAAGGTCTCCCATCAATAATTATTTGAAATAGTCTCGTCACTGCTTTAATTCTTATGCCTTCCGTCACCTTGGTCTCTCTAACTACAGTGTCCCTTCCGCTGTGCCGGAATCCATCGAAGCACCCCGTGGTAGATATCCTGGAGCCCTGCGATGCAGTACCTTCTCCGCGCAAAATCGTTATATCGCTACACCTCTCCCTCCGCCCCCTCTATGTCTACACGCTGGATCCCCTTTATACTTCGCGGAAACTACATTTCGGGTGGGGGTACCCCTTTCCCGTACCTGTCTCACATAACCTGCCACTCGAACCCTTTCGTGCCTCACTCTTCTACCCTCGCCTCAACCCCTTTTTCCCTC
>NW_020868616.1:0-2500 GCF_003789085.1 Penaeus vannamei | reverse complement strand
ATAATAGATAATGGTAATACTAGAACTTCTGTAGCATTTGTCATTAAAGGCCTTAAACCGAAGGAGGTCCCAGCGCCCGCAGACCGCCCGTCTCACGCCCGTCCGGAGAGAGAGCGGGCGGCGTGCGTCGTCGCGGCGTGCGTCGTCGTCGTGCGATCGTCGCGGGCGTGCGTCGTCGTGGGCGTGCGTCGCGCAGTCGTCGTGCGCGTCGCGGGCGTGCAGCGGGCGTGCGTCGTGCGTCGTCGCGGGCGTGCGTCGCGTCGCGAGAAACGAAAGCATAAATCGGCTCCGTTAAAAAGGTGCATCGCGCTCCGTCGCCATGGCAACGGGGGTACAACAGCGGGGGCGACACGCACAACCCGGGCGAGCCGAACGATACAAAAATCGATCCCGTTATTTAACGTCTAGCACATAGGCAGAGTCACGCGCCCCCCCCCCTCTCCCTCCCCTCCCCCCCCAGACGCCACGCGACCCACCCCTCTCTCCCCCCCTCCCCCCCAGACGCCCCATCCGTGACAGGGGAGACCAGCAGGTGAGATCAAAGGCCCCAGCCGAGCCGGGACTGGGGCGGGAGGGGAGAGGGGGAAGGGAGAGGGGAAGGGGGAGCGCCCACCGTGTCACGCTGCCACGTGCGGGCGGCCAGGTGGGCGTGACGGCTCGGATGCGGTGGCGCTGTCAGGTCGCCCCACATCTGCCAGCGGCGAGGGAAAATCGGGGGGGAAAACCGTTTAATGAGGTCATAAGGATTTGCATGAGGTGAGGAGGGGTGAGGAGGGGAGGAGGTGAGGAGGTGAGGAGGTGAGGAGGTGAGGAGGGGAGGCTGAGGTGAAGCTGCGAGGCGAGGACATGAGGGGAATAAACTTTAGAATAAATCACAAGATGCGAGCAACTGCAATGGTGAAAATTGTTCTATCAGAAATAAATAAGTAATTAGAACTGAAGATGCGAAGCAAGCTGCAATGGTGAATAATTGTTCTATCAGAAATAAAAATAATGAAACTGCAATGCAATGCGCGGACGTGTTTAAGCCTGTAAAGAAATAAAAAAATCTACGGAACAAAGTACACAACAATCATTATCAGTAATATACATAAATGATTTATGTAATTGTTGTGATAACGATGAATAGTTATATGAACGTCAAATGCATGAAGTTAAAGTAATGATAATAATGCCCACATGAGCACTAATGAATACTAGACACCTGATGATATGAATAACTGAATACTGAATATCTACTAACAACTGACTATGGCAACGGCAACAACTCAACAAACAACTAACTAAACCTACTGACTACTATCAACTAACTGTTATGACTACTCTACTGACTACTACTACGACATACTATTGACTAACTGACTGACTACTACTTACTATTATAACTACTGGAATATCAATAACTATCACTACTACTTACTACTAAAATTACTGTTACTCATTACTACTACTACTAACTACTATTACTACACTCACTATAAATACTATCAACTACTCTTAACTATCATATACTATACTGTTACTTCAGTCTATTATTAATACTCTACGGCTAGTATTACTAATATTGCATAGAACTACTACTGGCTGGCTGCTGGTCACACTAACAATGATACTTCATAATAATACGACAAACGAGATAATAATATTCCATATAATTAGAACGTATATCAATAAATTATAAATGATCAACATGATAATGACATGTCACAATAATGATTGACAATATGATATATATGATCAATAATGGCAATAATTGAGATGTACTAAATAATGCTATAATAATTAAATAGTAATAATAAATATAACTCATATAATAATACTATAAATGACAAATTAATATAATATAATCAATTAAAAATAATAAATAAATAATAATAATAATAATATAATAGATCACACTATTAATTATATATATAGTCTAATAAATACATAAATAATAATTGAATAATAATGAAATTAGCTATTAATCGCTAATTAAATAATATACAATATATAAAATATAAGAATATACAACAACAACTATAAATTATAATGAATATATATAATGGATGTTAAAGTGCAAGTATTGTAAGTACTCACATTTATAGATGAAGTTGGATTAAGAGTCAACAAACTCTGCAGAGGAACATGATCTCGTTCCTAAAAAGCACACTTAGGCGAAAAAAAGAAATAAAACTCTATAATAAACAAATCAGAACTCATCTCACCCTATATACCCCCTCACCTTGTATACTACTATATATATATATATCATCGTTAGCTTGCAGAAGTCAGCTCACTTACTTCACGGTATATATACTATATATGTCGTCTTGTGCTATTCTTGTAGTGTAGTAGTGTGTGGTATAGTGTCCTGTCAAAGGTTGAGCTTGTGTCGGTGCTTTTATGGTTTGGAGTGTGACAAGTTCCCTGTGATTCATAAGATGGTGCAACTTAAAAACAAACAACAAGCAAAACAATGATTAATCAACAAGGTATAATACAGTGATTTCACTGAAGC
>NW_020868615.1:785646-788146 GCF_003789085.1 Penaeus vannamei | reverse complement strand
TTAACACGGAAGTTTTACGTAATAACTAATACATATTCGTGTTGCTTGTAAACAGCTTATATTTTAACTGTATATTATAGTAAAATAAATCGCTAACCATCAGTCAAAGAAATTTGTAAATTCAGCTGTTCTTGATACATCATAACGGCTATCGCCAATCCTATATAATATGGAATTAACAGTAGGCAGTATTATATAGAGCATTAAAGAAATATTCCACATGATTTGTATGTGAAGGGAAGTGTGCTACTAATTACAGATAACTAAATTGGTATCGTAGTATAGAATGTTAGACCTCACGGAAAATTAAACTGGCAGTTCCATGAGGTATTTCGCTTCGTTTATTAATTATTCAGAAATTTTTCACCAGCTCAAAGATTTTATAGAATATGAAAAAAATGAAATACCTGATTTATCGATTATCTATTTATTTATTTAAAGCAGTTAGGGAAGGCTACGATGTGTGATTAATGACACGTTAACCACTGTCTTCTTATTTCAATAGACCCTGGTAGCCTACTTATTCTGAAACTAGCATTTTGTTATGAATAATGCGGATATTCGTTGCTGACATTAATCAAATATATCATTATAATTAAATAAATAATTATCGCCAATCTTAAAGATTTAAATAGCCGGTATTTGTGTTTAATTAGAGTTTAAATTACGTTATGAGGTATTATATGTGAAATGTATTTGATTATTATAGAAAAAACAATAGTGGTACTCAAAAAAAAAAAAAAATACATTTTTAATTGTATTGATGCTAAAGAGGATGTAATTCCAGTTGGTACTTCCTACACACATTTGATTACATTTAATTCATTGTTTTATATGAAATATGGTATTATCGCCATCATCATAATAGTAATCATTTTAATAATCATCATTATCACGATTATGAATATGAATATGAATAAATAAATATATTATTATTATTATTATTATTATTATTACCATCGATCCTTTTATGATGTAGGTTATTATTAATCATTATTATCTTTATTAGTATCATCATTACCTATATTATTTATTATTATTTCTATTATCATTATTATCATGCTATATCGTGAGAAAAATGGATAATTGATTGTAATATAGGAGATGTACAGGAGAATATAATTCATATTCAAAGAGGTTTATTGAAGTTCAACTGTGATGTGTCTATCATTATTGAAAACCTTGAAGGGTGGTTGTCCCAAAGAAATATAACATTCAGTTTTACATGTTCATTCAGTTTGTTTGTTACGGGGTCGGTATTAGGAAAAGATCATATTTTGTAAAGTGAATGTTTCAAGCAAAACTTAACAAATACTCATTGCATCAGGGCAGGTTTAGAAGGAAATTTCTTAGAGGCTGGATTTTTTTTTTTTTTTTTTTTGAAAGTGAGGTCATGGCGCTTGCATTAATCATCCATGTTAAAGCAGTTATACATGATGTTAGGAACTTTCAAGCCTAAATCATTAATGTCATGGTTACATTTTGTGTTCTTCGGAAGAAGAATAAAAGGGTTAGCATTTGAGAGATACATAACTAAATCTTTGGGAGAAACAAGGAGAGTTTACGGACAGGTTAAAGGGACAGCAACTGATAGGCTGTTTGGAGGACTGCGAGATATCAGAGGACTTGAAGCTAGGTAAGAGAGAGAGTTAGGAGGAGTTAGGATAGACGGGGGAGTGGGGTGGGGGCAGAGAAAGAGATTAAAGAGAAGATTTAAGCAGGTAAGAATAGGACGGAGCAGAATTTGTAGCAGATTAATGATAAAGGAAAATATATTGTACGATAGGGGCAGAAGGAGGGAAGATTAGTGAGTAGGAAGTGTTATATGATTCCAACAGGAGTAAGAGATATAAGTGATTAGGAGGGAAGTGTCTTAAAATTTTGGCAGAATTAGGGGGACAAGTTATAAGGAACAGGTACAGTTGGCTTAGCTCTGGAACTAAAGGTGAACTTGGTATTTTTTGTATGCATTGTGTTTAAGTGATCACGGGATTCAAAATCAGCGTTTCTGTAAATGTACAGAAATTAATTGATGCTGCAATACTACAAAATAAATGGTGAGCGAAAGGAAGATCTTAGGTTTCATGCAGTGATATTGATACCACGAAATGAGAAAAATTGAGATGCTTCATCATTTTCAACATGAATAAGTCTACTCATTTCTCTATTTCACATGTATTATTGTTATTATTATTATTACTATTATTATTATTGTGCTTATATATATCTTATATATATATATATATATATATATATATATATATATATGTATATATATATATATATATATATATATATATATATATATATATATATATATATATATATATTTATCTATATAAATATACATATATAAATATATATACATATATGCATATATGTATATACATATGTACATATATATATACACACATGCATATATATACAAATACATATATATACAAATACATAAATATGTATGTATATATATATATATATATATATATATATATATATATAT
>NW_020868615.1:760646-768146 GCF_003789085.1 Penaeus vannamei | reverse complement strand
TAGTGTTGTGGATGCATTTAATTATTTTTCCATAAGAATTTCTCTGTACACGGTAGTTGCTCTATGATTTGTTTCTTTGGAAATGATATACTGCCGATACATTTTTTTTTACAGCAGTATGTTAATTTGCTCTTTTGTTCATGTGGCAAATATGTGGTTGATATATATATTTCTTATGGATAAAGCTATGTAGGATGGTTTCCCAGTTGCCGAGGTGTTTGTGCAAAATTCTATTTTTTGATAGAAATAGTAGGAAACAAGGAAAAGAAAGAAATGTTATTGCAACAAATTCCATATATATTTGATGTATCTATTACTGCTGAATGTTTTACCGTGATACGAGCATATAGCATATAGTTCAAACTGATAATGGTGAAGGTAATAGTAAATTAAGGACATTCTCCAATTTGTTTATTGTTTTAGCATGTTTACCCTCTACTGAAGTATTAGTGATGTGAATTTCTCTTGGGAAATAGCTCTGATTTATCAAAGGCAGAAAGTGTCACTGTCCTTACTGAATGTTAATGAAGAGGATATTGTTCTGTACATGCCTATTTTGCATTTCGTTACTTTTCCCATGGCCAGAAACTATTTACATCACTGGGATTTATCACGCATTATCATATGGAGAGTAACTTTTCTTATTTCTTGAACAGAAAATATACGTAGATATTTTAAGTTTTATATGAAAATCTTCTCATTTATTAATTTCAGATGATTTAGAATCATCCAAATATCTTTTTGCAAAAACTGGATTAATAGGCTTGGTATATTTGCTTTGATATAAAGATACCATACTTTTTCAACATTTCTGCATCCACTTATATAGATAAAGGACTAGTATGATAGATATACACTTATGAATATTAAGTATTTATGCATATGTATGTCTTTAATGAAACACATTTTAAATGTTTGTTTTTAGAAGGAAATATGGTAAATCTTTGAAATTAACCAGTATTAGTGTTTATTGTAGGAGTTTTTCATCATGACTATTCTTCTGTCCAGATCTATTCAAAACATACTGGGAAAGTCCAGCCTGATAGGAATGCTGTCTAAGCTATTTCCGCGGCTTCCATGCTTGCCGGTGCTCTAGCAAATGCCTCCACCAATATATGATGACAAGATGGAGACTGGTTTGGTTCCTAGTCAAATGATGAACTGCTAGAGAAGTCTACAATCTCTGTCATACCAGAATGCACATGGTGATAGTTGACTCGGCTTTTCTGTAGTGCCAGTAGAGGCAGAGACCATTTGTAGGTGAGTGATAGATGCAATTTATTTCTTTACAAGTTAAAGCATCAACTCAAAATGCAAGCACAATTTACTTAAGAAAATATTATTAGAGGAAAATGACAATTAAGTGATAGCTAGAAACCATAAGTGGACTTGGTTAAGGCAAGTTGCACATAGATAATTATGATGGGAAAATCTTTTGATAGATTCCGGACTTTTTGAATGTAATGAGACCAAAAGGAAATATTCTAGATTATATATAGGAACTAAAATCCTGTGGCTCGCATTCAAATTTTGCATTATTCAGCCGTTCACCTAACTTTGGGAGCAGCATCCTGTTACCAATTTGAGGTAAAAGTCATTTTTGGAGTTCCTTGTGTTATATTATTTTTACTTATTTACTTTAGTTAGGATGGATGTGGCTCATAATTATCGTCATCATCATTGTTGTCAGTCATCATTAACAATTCTCAGTCAATATTGCTCCTGTATGTTAACACTTGTTATTATTAGTATTAGTATTGTTAATTGTTGATTATTAATTGTATTTATAAGATCATAATTAGGTATCTTATAGTTGTTATTATTAAGTCATTTTTGTTATTGATTGTTATTGTTGTTATTTATTATTGATTATCATTTGATTTGAATTTTGATTTTTTTATTGTTGCTTTTATTATTTCATTATTTTTCAATTATTATAATTTTTTTAACATCATTATCATCATCTCTATTGTTATTGTTAGTAGTATTGTTGATTATTGTATTATCGTCATTATTATTGATGTCGTTATCATCATTATTAGTAGTATAATTGTTATTACTACTACTACTGCTACTACTACTACTATTATTATTATTATTATTATGATGATGATGATGATGATGATGATGATGATGATGATGATGATGATGATGATGATGATGATGATGATGATGATGATGATGATGATGATGATGATGATGATGATGAGTATTATTATGTGTTATTATTATTGTTATTATTATTATTATTATGTGTTATTATTATTGTTATTGCTGTGGTTATTATTGTTATTATTATCATTGTTTTATTGTTGTCATTATTATTTTTATTATTATAATTATTATTGATAATGTTATCACAGTATTATTATTATTGACATTTTTGTCATCATTATCAGTATTTTCTTTATTATTATCATTGCCATTATTGTTATTGTTGTTGTTGTTGTTGTTGCTTTTGTTGTTGTTGTTATTATTGTTGTTCTTTTTATTGTTATTGTTGAAATTATTATTATTATCATTATTATTATTAATACTATTATTATTATTATTATTATTATTATTATTATTATTATTATTATTATTATTATTATTATTATTATTGTTATTGTTATTATTATTGTTGTCATTATTGTTATCATTATTATTATTACTGCTATTATGATTATGATTATTATATTGTACTCTCATTCTCACACTCTCACTCTCACCCTCACTCCCTCACTCCTTCGCTCCCTCACTCCCTTCCTCACACACACTCACTCAATCAATCAATCACACATTCACACTCATTCACACACACACACACACACACACACACACACACACACACACACACACACACACACACCACACACACACACACACACACACACTCACACTCACTCACTCACTCACTCACTCACTCACTCACTCACTCACTCACTCACTCACTCACTCACTCACTCTCTCTCTCTCTCTCTCTCTCTCTCTCTCTCTCTCTCTCTCTCTCTCTCTCTCTCTCTCTCTCTCTCTCTCCTCTCTCTCTCTCTCTTTCTCTTTCTCTTTCTCTTTCTCTCTCATATAATCATATGTTTGTAGTAGTTACTGCTATATCATTGATGATTTGATTTTAAGTAGTTTATTTGGATAAATACCCAAACACATCCAAATCCTTTGGAGTGACTGGGTATATATCACTTTATAGATCCTTGGGCAAGATCTTAAAATGTTATCAATTACATTAATTACATGCTTTGTCATTGGTATAATTTCTCTACCTTTCTGAAAGGTTCTATGTATTGACATTCCATTACATAGTGTTTCAAATTATATCCTAATCTGTCACCACATACTCTACACTTTTTAAGCGAGTCTTCCATGGGAATATTGCGCTCCCAAGGGTACTTGTATCCTAGCCTTAATCGCGCTATGGCGGATTCCCTTGCCCTGCCGCCTCCTCTCCTACCGTAAATGTAGTTGACATTTTCAGTTACCTCTTTGTACCTTTTAACTGAGTTACTCTGACTGAGTCTCATTTCATCTCTATTCTTCCTATTTATCCATGTCTTTATTTTTTCTCTTGTTTGCTGCGTAGATGGACTGACAGCAACATCAATGCCATTTTTTGTGCTGCTTCTTGGGCTGGCTTATCTGCTTTATCATTCCCGCTTATTCCGATATGTGATGGAACCCACATAAATCTAATATCATTGATGAAAGAAGTCATCTCTTTAATAGTGGTGACAAAGGCTTGACATCGAAGCCCGTGCCTTACAGTTTATTTTGAAATTGCAAAGTGCCATAGGTTGATATGAAATGCAGATTGAGTTCATGTTTCACAAAGGCAAGTTATTAAAAGAGAAAATTGAGTTGGAGTTGAAACCGTTCCGTAATAGCAGCTGCATCCGGGGTTTCTGGTCTGAAACGTTTCCTTGTTTTCAGTGCGGGGATGAATCATTTTCGGGAAACAAAGGAAATATGTGTTTATGCTGTCATGATACCTGGCTGTCTGTCTATCTATTTCCATCTGTGAGTCTGTTTTTCAGTGTATCTTTGTTTTAAAGGAATTTTGTATGCACTTATGAGGACAGTTGTACGAGTGTGTCGGCCGCCTTTCGAGGTAGAATGTTTTATGCGTATGGGATATGATAATTTTGAAGAAAAGGCTGAACTAGCTAGGTCAGTGAGGTGTTTAGCACTCACAGGATTTTACTAAATTTATTTTTTAAATGTTCATTTATTTTATTGTTATTGTTTTATTTTTATTTTTGTAAAATTTGGGGAGGAGAATTAAGTGTAGTGCTTGCTGTTGCTTATTTCCATTTACATTCTATTGTCAAAAATGTTGACCAACAGAATTGCTGGGTGTATTTTGAATCGTAATGTAATCAGATTCTGGTTTGGCACTGCTCTGGTCCAATTTCTAAAACACGGCATTGGGCTATACATGAGAGTGCAGCTGTTACACAAGAGTAAATCAGCTATGTGTCCAGTCACCTGATCGCTGTCAAAGTCATATGAGCGAATCGGTGGAAACTCGTAGAAAACGGAGTTCATTAGAAAACACGACAGCTGTTCAAGGTAGGAAGAAACTTTGGTTGTATTTTTTTCTTTTCTTGAAGGTTAGATAGGAAACCATATTGTTGGAGGGAAATACGAAGCTCGGAATGATAGGCGTGTGCGTCTGTGTGTTTGTGCTTACGTCTCTCTCTCTCTCTCTCTCTCTCTCTCTCTCTCTCTCTCTCTCTCTCTCTCTCTCTCTCTCTCTCTCTCTCTCTCTCTCTCTCTCTCTCTCTCTCCTCTCCCTCTCCCTCTCCCTCTCCCTCTCCCTCTCCCTCTCCTCTCCTTCTCCTCCCTACCTCTCTCTCCTATCTCCCTGTCCCTCTCCCTCTCTCTCCCTTCCTCTCCACTCCCTCCCTCATTCTCGCCCTCAATTCTACCTCCCTATCTTCATCGCAATTACAGTGTTTGTGGCACTTCGATCCCAGCGTTAAGGATTGCTCTTGGCTTTGTTTACATTGCACCAGACAGGAAGGGCGGCGTCGGGAGATTTAGGGGGGGGGGGGCAGGGAGGAGTGGAGTTACTCGCGATGCAGTCATCGTTTGCAACAGACCTTGGGTACGTTACGTCTAGCGATAATTATTGCAAGTTGTTCTTTCTTCCCCTCCTCTTCCTCCTCCTCCTCCTCCTGTCTCCCATTCCTCTCCCCTCGCAGATAACCTCTGACCTCATCCTCCTCTCTCTTGGGCTCTTCAGAGATCGTCCTCGCCTCGTTTCCCCGTCCCTCGTCTCTAGTCGCACTTCTGAGCTCTTCATCCTCCGTCGTCTTCTTATTATTTCTTTTGATCATCTTTATTTTTTTCTTCTTTCATCTACTTTTTTCTTCTACAGCTTTTTCTAATACGATGTCTTCTCCTCCTTCTCCTCCTCCTCCTTCTTCTTTTTCTTCTGCTTCCCCTTCTTCTTCTGCTTCTCCTTCTTCTTCTGCATCTTCTTCCTTTCATCTTTCTATCCTCCTCCGTCTTCCACGGTTTCTTCTTCTTCTTCCTCTCCTCCTTCTGCAACTTCTTCCTATCCTTTTATCTATCTCCTTCCTCCTCCTCTCCCTCTCTCTTTTTCTGCTTCCCCTACCCTGCTTTTCCAGAATTGAAGGGGAGCGGCTAGTGCGGGGGCGGGGAAGGGGGAGGCGAAGTAGGAAGGAGCGGTTATCCTCGATGAACTCGGAGGCTGCGTCGGGGTCCCTCTGGTGGCGCCGTGTCCCTCTCTTTGCGTGTCTTTCTGGTCCGCGGAATCTGGGCATAATCGATATAGTTTCCCCTCTGTCTCGCTCTCTCTTTCTCTTTCGTCTTTCTTTTTTTTTTTCTTTCTTTCGCTTGCTCTTCTCTATTTATATATCTCTCATCTCTCTCTCTCTCTCTCTCTCTCTTCTCTCTCTTCTCTCTCTCTCTCTCTCTCTCTCTCTCTCTCTCTCTCCCTCTCCCTCCCTCCTCCTCCTCCCTCCCCTCCTCCCTCCCCTCCCTCTCTCTCCTCTCTCCTCCCCCTCCTCCTCCCTCTCCCTCTCCCTCTCCCTCTCCCTCTCCCCTCCCTCTCCCTCTCCCTCTCCTCTCTCTCCTCTCCTCTCCCCCCTCTCTTCTCCTCTCTCTCTTCTCTCCTCTCTCTCTCTCTCTCTCTCTCTCTCTCTCTCTCTCTCTCTCTCTCTCTCTCTCTCTCTCTCTCTCTGACCTCTCAATATCTGCCCCCGCTCTCTGTCTCTCTCTCTAGGTAGATAGGTAGGTAGGTAGGTAGTTTGTCGGTAAGTAGATAGGTATATGTAGGTGTCTAAGAAGAAAAAGAGCAACAGCCAGTGAGGAGATGGTGAGAAGGGAAGGATGGGTAATAGGAGAGAAGTGACGTACTTTTGTTAGAAATATAGAAAAGGAAAAAATGGTCCCCGTTTGACATCCTTGGCGGAACTGGGCCTCGGCTGAACTAGGATTGGCGGCTGTCGCTCTTCTGTTCTTTTGTTGTGGCGGAGGGACTGGGAACGGGAGGTGGAGGGGCGAGATAAAAAGGAATGCTTAAGGGTGCTGGCAGACAGGTAGTTAAACAAGCAGGCAGGTAAGCAGGTAAGTAGGCAGGTAGTTAAATAAGTAGGGCGGTAGGTAGTAGTAAGGTAGGCAGGTAGTTAAACAAGTAGGCAGGTAGTTAAACAAGTAGGCAGGTAGTTAAACAAGTAGGCAGGTTGTTAAACAAGCAGGCAGGCGGACAGGCAGGCAGGCAGACAGATGGACAGGCAGGCAGGTGAACAGGAAGGCAGACAGGTGGACAGGCAGACAGGTGGCAGCGCAGGCAGGGCAGGCAGGCAGGCAGGCAGGCAAGGCAGGCAGGCAGGCAGGCAGGCAGGGCAGGCAGGGCAGGCAGGGCAGGGCAGGCAGGCAAGTAGGTAGGTAGGTAGATAGGTAAATAGCTATGGTTACTTTGTACGTAGATTGCGATGAAGAAAAATAGAGAAATGATGAGTAGAAAGGTTAACAGGGGAGAAGTGACGTACTTTTGTCGATAAAAAAGAGAACTCCGTTTGACATCCTTGGCGGAACTTGGCCTCGGCTGAGCTGGGATTGGCGCCCGTCGCTTTTCTGTTCTTTTGTTGTGGGCGAGGAGTGGCTCGGGTGGTGGTGGTGGAGGGGGGGGGGGCAAAAAGAAGGGGAGGGAAATGTGGAAGAAAAAGAAAAAGGAAAAGGGGGAAATTAAGAATGCTTTGGGGAAATAAAGATGGGGATACAAGCTGGCTGGCGAGAATACAAGGAGGCAGGCAGGCAAGTAACTTTGCAAGCAAGCAGGTAGACAGACAGACAGAGAGACTGAAATATAGACAGACCTTCAGACACTTAGACACACATGGATATTACCTCACACGTCGGCAGACAGAGGGGGAAGGGGGGGGGGAGAGGAAGGGGGAGGAGGGGATAAGTCCCGGATGAGGATTCACGCCCCGTTGTTCTCGTCCTTCACGTTGCTGTTGTTGACGAGGAGAGGCA
>NW_020868615.1:723146-755646 GCF_003789085.1 Penaeus vannamei | reverse complement strand
TTTCTTTGCGTGTTTTGACTTTCTCCGTGTTTGTTTACACTCGCCATCACGTCCCTCATCGCCGCCGTCACCGCCTCCGCGTCGCAGTCGCCGCCGCAGTAAACCTTGAGGGAAGCGAGCGATCGACGGCGGCGACTCACCTGCGAGACATCACCGTAGTGGGCAAGGCGCGGGGGGGGGGGATGAGGCAGGGTGCTGTCGATCCTCTCCGTTCGTTGCCGTACACCCTCTTCTCCCCCCTTTTTTGGGGGGGGGGGGGGCATCATTTTCCCCGTTGCTATTTCATATCAGACTTCTTTATTCTTATTTGTTTTGTCATGAAAAGAAAATGTATCATTTTGATATGCAATATCCCTACTTTTTTATTCCGCTCTTCTCTCGTTTTTATCTTTTATTGTTTTGCCTCTTTTCTCTCCTCTGAAATATGAAGAACGAAAGAGAGAAAAAGAGAACTTGAAGA
Source organism: Penaeus vannamei (assembly GCF_003789085.1). Classification (NCBI taxonomy): domain Eukaryota; kingdom Metazoa; phylum Arthropoda; class Malacostraca; order Decapoda; family Penaeidae; genus Penaeus; species Penaeus vannamei. The sequence goes on along the minus strand of NW_020868615.1, from coordinate 755,186 downwards.
GAGAGCAGAACAGCGCGCAAAAGAGAGAATGATGAAGGTGAAAGGCGCGACGACGCCCGAGGAGCGCCCACCGACCCGGGATGAGCCGGCTGATCCCCCGCCGAGATTCGGGCGCGCGGCGGCGGCCGGGGCGGCGCGGGGCATATCCGGGGGGGGGGGGGCGCCCCTTGGTGGTGCTTTCCCCCCTTACTGCTTTTCCTCATCCTTCTGGTTTGGTTATTTTGCCTCATCGTCTTCGTCGTAATCGTCGTTGTCGTTATCATCATGATCACATCATCATCAAATCAGCATCACCACCACCATCATCATCATCATCGTCAGCATCACATCAACATCATCACCACCATCATCATCATCATCATCATCATCATCATCATCATCATCATCATCATCATCATCGCCATCATCATCATCATCATCATCATCATCATCATCGTCATCATCATCACTCATCAGCATCACATCATCATGCACCAACCTCCACCATCATCATCATCATCATCATGTCATCATCATCATCATCAGTCATCGGCATTATCATCATCATCATCATCATCATCATCATCGTCCAGCATCACAAATCATCAATCACCACCACCACTCTACCATTCATCATCTCATCATCAATCATCATCATTCATATCATCAATCATCATCGCATCATCAATATCATCATCCATCACCCCCACCCACCCTCATCATCATCGTCAGCATCTACATCAATCATCACCTGACTCACCACCCATCATCATCATCATGCAATCATCTCATCATCATCATCCTCGCCATCATCATCAAACATCATCATCAATCATCCCTTGCACTCACTATGCGTCATCATCAATCATCAACGTGCAGCATCATACATACATCATCAAACCACCTACCACTCATCTCATCATAATCATCAATCATCAATCATTCATCATCATCCATCATATCGGAATCATCATCATCGCCATCATCAATCATGCATCGTCAATCAATCATCAACAATCATCGTCAGCATTGCACGATCATCATCATCATCATCAACCACACCACCATCATCATATCATCAATCATCATCATTCGTCACAATCATCATCGTCATCATATCATCTTGTCATATCCTGTCAATCTCATCATCATCATTTCATCAATCATCATTCTATCATCGCAAGCTCATCATCAATCACCTTCAAAATCAACATCGTCAATCCATCATCAATCGTCATCATCATCTATTCCGTCATCATCATCATATCATCATGCCATCATCAATCTCCCACTACATCATGATCATCATCATCGTCATCATCATCCGTCCATCGCATCATGGCCATCATCATCGTCATCATCAATCATCCTCATCCATCACATCAATCCATTGTCGTTCATCCTGCCATGGCCACCTCGTCATCAATCATCGTCAATCATCAGATATCAAATACCATTCCACTCCGTCATCATCATCAATCATCACATCATCATCCATAGGCAAATCATCAATCACTTCAATCATTGTCGTCATCATTATTCATATTTTCTCTCTTTTCTATTTCATTTCCATATATCATATCCATATCATATCCTCTTATTCTATCCTGCTTCATATCTTCTCATATCATTCATCTTCTTCCATACATTCTTCATTCCTCATCATTCATACATATATTTCTCTATATATATTTCTGTGTAAATTCCAATTCTATATATCATATTACATCATTCCGCTTCATATAATTCATATATATCATATTCAACATCTAATATATCTCGTCTCATATATTACATCATGCTATTCCTCTGTGTTCATATTCAAATACTTCATATCTCTCTCATATATATATCATTCTCTTCATCATAACCTCTCTCTATTTTCTGATTCCAGTGTATCCTCCTATTTTTATCATCATAATCTATCTCGTTGCACTCAATATCCCTTTATTCATCTCTATTCCTATTCCTCTATCATTACATCATCATCATTCATCATCATCTATCATTCGATTCATATCTACTCCATGCGTCTCATCATTCATCATCATCATCAATCATCGTCATCGTGGCACGCCATCGTCTACATCGTCATCAATCAACATTCATTCATTCATCGTATCATCATCGTGCATCATCATCATCATCATTCGTCATCCATGCTCATCATCATCGTCATCTATCATCATCAATCGATCATCATCGAGGTGTCATCATCATCATTCATCATTCATCATCGTCATCATCATCATCATCATCGTATCATCATCTCATCATGCATCATTCATTCGTCATCGCCATCGTCATATCATTCATCATCATCTCGTCCATTCATCATAAAAGGATCTTATAAAATAATACATAATCATTAAAGAGCCGTGTCTAAACGTAAATCACCAATCACAGTCACATCATCACCATATCAATCATTACACATCATCATATCAATCATACAATCATCAGTCATCACCATCACCATCATCATCACATCATCATCCTCAGCCCCATTCACCTTCCCGTTTGGGCGGAAAAGCCCGCAGGTCCTTGAGTTGAGTCTGAGGGTGTGGGATGGGCCCCGTGGGCGGTGGGCACGGGGTGGGTGGGGGTTGGGGGTGGGGTTGGGCTGGTGCTTGTGTCTAAAGGAAATAGAATATAATTTATTAACGTTCAACAGCAAGCGGTTAGTCGGAAACTGTATTAGATATATATTTATTATTATTATTATTATTATTATTATTATTATTATTATTATTATTATTATTATTATATATATATATATATATATATATAGTATATATTATATTTTTTTTTTTTTTTTTTTTTTTTTTTTTTTTTTTTTTTTTTTTTTTTTTTTTTTTTTTTTTTTTTTTTTTAAAAAAACTCGTTCATATTACGTCGTAAGGCTCGATAGGCGGAACACACACGACATGCATATTATCGAGCAAGTTCTCAAGATCTCGCTTTCAACTTGCTCTCGGGTGAGTTGCGCCTTTTGATAAACATCGCGGCGGGAGGACAAGATGCAGCTCCCAAGGGCGCCTCCCAATTCGCTCCCGGGGCCACGGGCAAGAGTTCCCGCCAGAGGTCTCGCTGTTGTGGGTGGCATCTGCGCGGCAAGAGGATCGAGATGGGTTTAATATTGCGGAGGGCGGGTTCAGTCGGGTGTTCAAAGCGTCTGAGATGTTGTCATGCTGTCGGCCCCCTCTCTCCTCTTCCCTCTCCCCTCTCCCTCCCCCTCTCCCCTCCCCCTCCCCTCTCCCTCTCCCTCTCCCCTCCCTTCCTCCCCTCTCCGCGTTCCCCCCCTTGCTCGTCTCATTCTCGCTCCGCTATCCTCCTTACCTCCTTCCTTCTTACGTTTTTTCTCTCTTTCTCTCTCCCTGTCTCCTCTCTCTCCTGTCTCTCTCTCTCTCTCTCTCTCTCTCTCTCTCTCTCTCTCTCTCTCTCTCTCTCTCGCTCTCTCTCCTCTCTCTCTCTCTCTCTCTCTCTTCTCTCTCTCTCCGTCCCCTGTTCGTCCCCGTCCCTCTCCTCCCTCTCTCCCTCAAAGTCCTCCCCGTCTCTCCCTTCTCCCCCTCTCCCTCTTCTCCCTCTCTCCTCTTCCTCCCTCTTCCCTCTTCCTCCTCTCCCTCTCTCCCTTCCCTCCCTCCTCTCCCTCTCTCCCTCTCCCTCTCCTCCTCTCTCCCTCTCCCTCCCTCTCTCCCTCTCCCCTCTCCCTCTCTCCCTCTCTCCCTCCCTCCTCTTGGAACCGGAGCACTCTCGGGTTCAGAATTGTGTCCACGAGCCAACCTGCTCCCAAAGAATNCCATTCTCTCTCCTCCTCTCCCCTCCCCCTCCTCCCCTTCTTTCTTCCCCTTCCCCCTTCCCCCTCCCTTCCTTCTTCCTTCCCTTTTCTCCCTCCTCTCTCTCTTCCCCCCCCTCTCCCTCTCCTCTTCCAAAACCACCTCACCCTAAAATCCTTTTACTTTGGGGGGGTCCACTCTTCCCTTTCCCCTCAGGTCCGCCTCCTCAAATCCCTATTTCTTTAAATACAACCTCCGAATTCCCTTTTTTAATTAGATTCCCTGTCACTTGGTGTTTCCATTTTTTCTTCTCCTTTTTTGGGTTACCCCTCTTCTTCGCTTTTGGATTACCTCTTGTCCTACGGGCGGCGCTGGGAGAATATCAGTGACATCATCCATCATAAACAAAATTTCTATTCAGATTGAGAAAATCAATCAAATTAAAAATAATCATACCCATTTGCCCCTAGGCAAATATCACAATTATAATAGCGTTCGTATCATTTTCATAATTTTCTATTACTGATATTACTAAAAGCAATATCTATTGACTAAATTAAAAATAGTATCCTGTTACAGACATTACTTACAATGATATCTATGACTAACTGATTAATCACCACCTACATCATCAGTCATACAATCTCATTACCATAACTCTTACCATCACAGCCATTATCCTAATCACAATCATTAGCGCTTAATGATCAGAAAGCTTTTAATTACACCCTCATTTCTCGACGTGTACCTCCGGCTGCTCCAAATGGCACGGGTTCTGATTGACAATCCCTTCAAATCCCTTTGACGGCGATTTCTTCAAACACTTGGCCTGCAGTAAATGCCATTCCTAATCTCCCTCTAATTATTTTGATACTTACGCTGCCGTTTTTCACCATATGCAATTCATATTCTATCTCCGCCTCTATTATTGAGATAACTTACTGCACGGTTCACGCATATCATCCATCTCCCTACTATTATTGATACTTGCTGCCATTCACGCATATCATTTCTATCTATCTCCTTTTATTATTGGGAACACTTGGCTGCGTTCCAACCATAGATTCCATCTCCCCCTCTATCATTGAACTTGCTGCCGTTCACCCATATCATTCTATCTCCCTCTATTTATTGATACTTGCCTACCGTTCATCATACACTCAATCTCCTCTATTTTGATACTTGCTAGCGTTCACCATATCATTCTATCTCCCCTCTATTTATTGATACTTGCTGCCGTTCACCAAATTCAATCTCCTCTATTATTGATACTTGCTGCGCGTTCACTCAATATTCCATCTCCCTCTATTATTGATACTTCTTGCCTGCCGTTCACCATATCATTCTATCTCCCTCTATTATGGATACTTGCTGCCTGTTCACCATAATCATTCCATCTCCTCTATTATTGATACTTGCTGCCGTTCACCATATCATTCCAATCTCCCTCTATTAAATTGATACTTGCAGTCGTTCATCATATCATTCTATCCCCCTCTATTATTGATACTTGCTGCCGTTCACCTTCATTCTATCTCCATCTTATTATTGATAACTTGCTGCCGTTCACCATATCATTCTATCTCCTCTATTATTGATACTTGCTGCCGTTCACCATATCATTCTATCTCCCTCTATTATTGATACTTGCTGCCGTTCACCATATCATTCTATCTCCCTCTATTATTGATACTTGCTACCGTTCATCATATCACTTAATCTCCCTCTATTATTGATACTTGCTGCCGTTCATCATAATTCAATCTCCCTTAATTATTGATACTTGCTGCCGTTCACCATATCATTCCATCTCCCTCTATTATTGATACTTGCTGCCGTTCACCATATCACTCAATCTCCCTCTATTATTGATACTTGCTGCCGTTCACCATATCATTCCATCTCCCTCTATTATTGATACTTGTTGCCGTTCACCATATCATTCCATCTCCCTCTATTATTGATACTTGCTGCCGTTCACCATATCATTCCATCTCCCTCTATTATTGATACTTGCTCGTTCACTATCATTCCTCCCTCTATTATTGATACTTGTTGCCGTTCACCATATTCCATCTCCCTCTATTATTGATACTTGCTGCCGTTCACCAATCATTCCATCTCCCTCTATTATTGATACTTGTTGCCGTTCACCATATCATTCCATCTCCCTCTATTATTGATACTTGCTGCCGTTCACCATATCATTCCATCTCCCTCTATTATTGATACTTGTTGCCGTTCACCATATCATTCCATCTCCCTCTATTATTGATACTTGCTGCCGTTCACCATATCATTTTCCCTATATTATTGCTTGCACGTTCATCATATCATTCCATCTCCCTCTATTATTGATACTTGCTGCCGTTCACCATATCATTCCATCTCCCTCTATTATTGATACTTGCTGCCGTTCACCATATCATTCTATCTCCCTCTATTATTGATACTTGCTGCCGTTCACCATACCATTCCATCTCCCTCTATTATTGATACTTGTTGCCGTTCACCATATCATTCCATCTCCCTCTATATTGATACTTGCCGCCGTTCACCCATACCTTCCATCTCCCTCTATTATTGATACTTGCTGCCGTTCACCATATCATTCTATCTCCCTCTATTATTGATACTTGCAGTCGTTCATCATATCATTCCATCTCCCTCTATTATTGATACTTGCTGCCGTTCATCATATCATTCCATCTCCCTCTATTATTGATACTTGCTGCCGTTCACCATACCATTCCATCTCCCTCTATTATTGATACTTGCTGCCGTTCACCATATCATTCTATCTCCCTCTATTATTGATACTTGCTGCCGTTCACCATATCATTCAATCTCCCTCTATTATTGATACTTGCTGCCGTTCACCATATCATTCCATCTCCCTCTATTATTGATACTTGCAGTCGTTCATCATATCATTCTATCTCCCTCTATTATTGATACTTGTTGCCGTTCACCATATCATTCCATCTCCATTATGATACTTGCTGCCGTTCATCATATATTCATCTCCTCTATTATTGATACTTGCTAACCGTTCATCATATCGATTCCATCCTCCCTCTATTATTGATACTTGCTGCCGTTCACCATATTCAATCTCCCTATATTATTGATATTTGCTGCCGTTCATCATATTCTATCTCCCTCTATTATTGATACTTGCTGCCGTTCACCATATCATTCTATCTCCCTCTATTATTGATACTTGCTGCCGTTCACCATATCATTCAATCTCCCTCTATTATTGATACTTGCTGCCGTTCATCATATCACTCCATCTCCCTCTATTATTGATACTTGCTGCCGTTCACCATATCATTCCATCTCCCTCTATTATTGATACTTGCTGCCGTTCATCATATCATTCTATCTCCCTCTATTATTGACACTTGCTGCCGTTCACCATATCATTCTATCTCCCTCTATTATTGATGCTGCCGTTCATCATATTCCATCTCCCTCTATTATTGATACTTGCTGCCGTTCACCATACCATTCCATCTCCCTCTGTTATTGATACTTGCTGCCGTTCACCATACCATTCCATCTCCCTCTATTATTGATACTTGCTGCCGTTCACCATATCATTCCATCTCCCTCTATTATTGATACTTGCTGCCGTTCATCATATTCAATCTCCCTCTATTATTGATACTTGCTGCCGTTCACCATATCATTCTATCTCCCTCTATTATTGATACTTGCTGCCGTTCATCATATCATTCAATCTCCCTCTATTATTGATACTTGCTGCCGTTCATCATATCACTCAATCTCCCTCTATTATTGATACTTGCTGCCGTTCACCCATTCTCCATCTCCCTTATTATTGATACTTGCTGCCGTTCATCATATCATTCTATCTCCCTCTATTATTGACACTTGCTGCCGTTCACCATATCATTCTATCTCCCTCTATTATTGATGCTGCCGTTCATCCATATATTCCATCTCCCTCTATTATTGATACTTGCTGCCGTTCACCATATCATTCTCTCCCTCTATTATTGATACTTGCTGCCGTTCACCATATCATTCCATCTCCCTCTATTATTGATACTTGCTGCCGTTCACCATATCATTCCATCTCCCTCTATTATTGATACTTGCTGCCGTTCATCATATTCAATCTCCCTCTAATTATTGATACTTGCTGCCGTCATCATATCATTCATTCTCCCTCTATTATTGATACTTGCTGCCGTTCACCATATCATTCCATCTCCCCTCTATTATTGATCTTGCTGCCGTTCACCATAATCAATTCCATCTCCCTCTATTATTGATACTTGCTGCCGTTCATCATATTTCATCTCCCTCTATTATTATACTTGCTTGCCGTTCACCATATCACATCTCTCTATTTATGATACTTGCTGCCGTTCACCATATCATTCCATCTCCCTCTATTATTGATACTTGCTGCCGTTCACCATATCATTCCATCTCCCTCTATTATTGATACTTGCTGCCGTTCCATAATCATTCCATCTCCCTCTTTATTTGACACTTTGCTGCCGTTCACCATATCATTCCATCTCCCTTAATTATTGATACTTGTTGCCGTTCATCATATCATTCCATCTCCCTCTATTATTGATACTTGCTGCGTTCACGCATATATTCGATACTTGCTGCCGTTCACCATATCATTCCATCTCCCTCTATTATTGACACTTGCTGCCGTTCACCATATCACTCAATCTCCATCTATTATTGACACTTGCTGCCGTTCACCATATCATTCCATCTCCCTCTATTATTGATACTTTGCGCCGTTCACCATATCTATCTCCTCTATTATTACACTTGCTGCCGTTCACCATATCACTCATCTCCCTCTATTATTGACACTTGCTGCCGTTCACCATATCATCCCCATTTCTCCCTCATTATTGATACTTGCTGCCGTTTCACCATATCATTCCATCTCCCTCTATTATTGACAACTTCTGCCGTTCACCAATATCATCACATCTCCCTCTATTATTGACACTTGCTGCGTTCACCATATCATTCAGTCTCCCTCTATTATTTGATACTTGCTGCCGTTCATCATATTATCTATCTCCCCTCTATTATTGATACTTGCTGCCGTTCACATATTTATTCTATCTCCCTAATTATTATACTTCTGCCGTTCACCATAATCAATCAATCTCCCTCTATTATTGATGCTGCCGTTCACCATGTCATTCCATCTCCCTCTATTATTGATACTTGCTGCCGTTCATCATATTATTCTATCTCCCTCTATTATTGATACTTGCTGCCGTTCACCATATCACTCAATCTCCCTCTATTATTGATGCTGCCGTTCACCATGTCATTCCATCTCCCTCTATTATTGATACTTGCTGCCGTTCACCATATCATTCAGTCTCCCTCTATTATTGATACTTGCTGCCGTTCACCAAATATCACTCAATCTCCCTCTATTATTGACACTTGCTGCCGTTCATCATATCATTCCATCTCCCTCTATTATTGATACTTGCTGCCGTTCACCATATCATTCAGTCTCCCTCTATTATTGATACTTGCTGCCGTTCACCATATCACTCAATCTCCCTCTATTATTGACACTTGATATCATTCCATCTCCTCTATTATTGATACTTGCTGCCGTTCACCATATCATTCCATCTCCCTCTATTATTGATACTTGCTGCCGTTCACCATATCATTCCATCTCCCTCTATTATTGATACTTGCTGCCGTTCACCATAATCATTCATCTCCTCTATTATTGATACTTGCTGCCGTTTCACCATATCATTCCACTCCCTCTATTATTGATAACTTGCATGCCGTTCACCATATCAATTCCCATCTCCCCTCTATTTATGATACTTGCTGCCGTTCACATATTCAATCTCCCTCTATTATTGATACTTGCTGCCGTTCACCATATCATTCCATCTCCCTCTATTATTGACACTTGCTGCCGTTCACCATATCATTCTATCTATCTCCTTCTATCATTGATACTTGCTGCCGTTCACCATATCATTCTATCTCCCTCTATTATTGATACTTGCTGCCGTTCATCATAGCATTCATCTCCTCTATTATTGATACTTGCCTGCCGTTCACCAATACCATTCAATCTCCCTCTATTATTTTGCTGCGTTCACCATATCATTCTATCTCCCTCTATTATTGATGCTGCCGTTCAACCATATTCAATCTCCTTATTATTGATACTTGCTGCCGTTCACCATATCATTCTATCTATCTCCCTCTATTATTGATGCTGCCGTTCATCATATTCAATCTCCTTTAATTATTGATACTTGCTGCCGTTCACCATATCATTCTATCTATCTCCCTCTATTATTGATGCCTGGCCGTTTATCAATATTCAATCTCCTTTATTATTGATACTTGCTGCCGTTCACGCATATCACTATCTCCATCTCCCTCTATTACTGATACTTGCTGCCGTTCATCATATCATTCCATCTCCCTCTATTATTGATACTTGCTGCCGTTCACCATATCACTCAATTTCCCTTAATTATTGATACTTGCTGCCGTTCATCACTCAATCTCCCTCTATTATTGATACTTGCTGGCCGTTCACCACATGCATTCCATCTCCCTCTATTATTGATACTTGCTGCTGCCGTTCATCATATCATTCATCTCCTCTATTTATTGATACTTGCTTCATCATAAATCATTCATCTCCCTCTATTATTGATACTTGCTGCCGTTCACCATATCATTCCATCTCCCTCTATTATTGATACTTGCTGCCGTTCATCATATCATTCCATCTCCCTCTATTATTGATACTTGTTGCCGTTCATCATAGCATTCCATCTCCCTCTATTTATTTGAATTACTTGCTAAACGGGTTCATCATATTCCCATCTCCCTCTATTATTTAATAGATGCGCCGTTCATCTATTCCATCTCCTCTATTAATAATACTTGCTGCGTTCAATCATATCATTCCATCTTCACTCTAATTATTGATGCCTTGCCGTTTCATCATAAATTCTAATCTCCCTCTATTTATTGATACTTTGAGGCCGTTCATCATATTCTATCTCCTAATCTATTATTGAATACTTGCTGCGTTTCACGACATATCAATTCCATCTCCCTCTATTATTGAACTTGCTGCCGTTCATCAATATCATTCTATCTCCCTTTTATTGATACTTGCCCTGCCGGTTTCATTCATATTCGGGGCTCATCTCCCTCTATTATTGATTACTTGCTGCGGTTTCACTCATATATTACAATCTCCCTCTATTATTGATGCTGGCGTCCATCATATTCAATCTCCCTCTATTATTGATACGCTGCCGTTCATCATATAATTCTATCTCCCTTAATTATTGATACTTGCTGCCGTTCACCATATCATTCCATCTCCCTCATTCACCATTCACTCTCCGAGATTATTCATTCATATCATTCATTCATTCATTCTTCTCGGAGGCTGTTGTGATCCCGGTCTGGCTTCGGAGGGAGAACGCTGGCTCTCTCGGGCGCTCTCGGGCTCTCTCGGGCTCTCTCTCGGACTTCCTTCGGGCTCTCTCGGGGCTCTTCTCGGCTCTCCGGGCTCTCTCGACTCTCGGGCTCTCTCGGTTCTCTCGGCTCTTCGGATTCTCTCGGGTTCCTCGGTTTCTCTTCTCGCCGGTCGAACCGAAGCCCGAACGCGTCCTGTTGCTCCTCTCTGGCTCTGCGTCGGTGTCTGTCTGTCTCAGTCTGTCTTTGTCTGTCTTTCTTAAGTTTGTTTGTATTTCTGTCTTTCTTAAGTCTGTCTGTCTGTCTCTCTCTCTCTCGCACACGCATACACGAACACGTACACATACACACACGCACACACACGCAGATACACACAATCCCACAAACGTACAAAACTACAAACACACTCTTTTCCCAACACCAAGACAAAATCCCGAGATCTACGTGGAACAGTTCTTTAAAAATTACTTGTAAACAAAAATCTCGATAAAAAAAAAAAGAAAGAAAGAAAGAAAAAAGAAACACACGCAAAACACACCGACCACACACACAAAATTATCCGTGAATAAAACATACCCCCCCCCTCAAAAAAAAAAAAAAAAAAAATGCTCAAAAAAAGAAAAAAAAAAAGAAAAAAAAAAAACACATACAACATATGCTCAAACATACCGAGATACGCATGAAAAATGAACAGCCGCTCTTAATATCTCTCCCAGAAATTCGTGTACAAATACTGCATTAAGAATGAGGGAGATACGTTTTCCCTTAAAGAACATATATATATTTCTTGTAGTGAGCAACGCTGTGTGGGAGAGAGAAAGGGTGGCGGAGGGGGAATATATATATGTGTGTGTGTGTGTGTGTGTGTGTGTGTGTGTGTGTGTGTGTGTGTGTGTGTGTGTTGTGTGTGTGTGTGTGTGTGTGTGTGGTGTGTGTGTGTGTGTGTGTGGTGTGTGTGTGTGTGTGTGTGTGTGTGTGTGTGTGTGTGTGTGTGTGTGTGTGTGTGTGTGTGTGTGTGTGTGTGTGTGTGCGCGCGCGCGCGCGCGCGTGTAATGGTGTAATATAAATATAACTTATAACTATAAAATAAATATAAAATAAATATATAAACATAAATATGAATATATATATATATATATATATATATATATATATATATATATATATATATATATATATTATATAAAACACATATATGTAACTATTAATATATATACATAGAGAGAGAGATAAACAGACAGATAGACCGACCGATATACAGAAAGATACTATATAGATAGATAGATGGATGACCAGTATGACAGACAGCCAGGGAAAGAAAGTACACAGATAAGTAGTCAAATAGACAGCAAACAACCCGATGGAAATAGAAATAGACAAAGAGAGACAGAAAAAAAAACTTTCCTCCTTTTCCCCCTTTCCCCTCGAGAAAACATCCTCTTCCTCCTCACATTCTTATTCATCATCCGTTATTTATCATTTATCATCTGTATTTTCTATCATTCATCATATATTTTTGGAATCCTCGTATCTCTCGCTTCCCTTCTCTTCCTCTTTGTGTCTCTTTATGTTAAAGATAAATTACATATTGCTATCAAGATAAATAATAATAGTAATAATAAATAAAATAGTAAATAAAATAAACAAATAAATAAAATAAATAAATAAAAATAAAAATAATAACACATGCAGTAAGGAAGAGAGAGGAGACAATGAGAAAAGAATAACAAAAAAGAACGAGAGAAGACGAAAAGAAGGAATGGGAGGAGAAAGAGAGAGAGAATAGGAAAAAAAGAGAAAGAGAAAGAGAAAGAGAAAAAGAGAGAAAAAACAAGAAAAAGAAAGAGAAACAAAAAGAAGAAAGCGAGAGAGAGAGAGAGAGAAAAAAAGATAGAGAAAGGGAGGGGGAAAGGGAGAAGGACGTTGCAATGGCGTGAGTGGGGGTCGTTGCAGGCAGATAATCCCGGTGACTGAGGAGTTGGTGACCGAGGGACTGGCCTGGAGTTCGCCAGCACTACGGCCTTGGTGGAGGAGGAGGAGGAGGAGGGGGGAGGAGGAGGAGGAGGAGGAGGGAGGAGGAGGAGGAGGAGGGAGGAGGAGGAGGGGAGATGGGGAGGGGAAGGTAGGAGGAGGGGGGAGATTAGGAGGAGGAGAAGGAGGGGAGATGGAGAGGAAGGAGGAGGAGGGAGGGGAGGAAGAAGGAAGGGGAGATGGGGAGAGGGTGAGGAGGAAAGGGGAGAAGGAGAGGAATGGAGAAGGAAGAGGAGGAGGAGGAGAAGAAGGAAAGGGGAGATGGGGAGGGGGAGGAGGAAGGGGAGAAGGAGAGGAGATGAAGGAGGAGGGAGGGTAGGAGGAGGACAGGAGGAGTGGGGGAGAAGAATGTAGAAGAGGAGTAGAATTGAGACAAGGAGGAAGAGTAGAGAGAGAAGAAGGAAGGGGGGGGAGGAGGAGGAGGATGAGAAGGAAGAGGAAGGGAAAAATAGGGAGGAGGAGAGGAAGAAGATGAGAACGAGCCAAAAAAAAGGAACCAGAAGAGAAAAGCGGGTAAAAATAATAAAAATAGAAAAATTAAAAGAAGGAAAAATAAAAATCCAAGAAGAGAATAAGGCTAAAAAGGAAATAGAATTGGAGGAGGAGGTAGAGAATAAAATAAAAAGAAAGACACAGAACACGGAAAAAGGAGGAAGAGGAAGAAGACAGAAAGAGGAAGAAGATAGAAAGAGGAAGAAGAGAGAAAGAGGAAGAAGACAGAGAGAGGAAGAAGACAGAGAGAGGAAGAAGAAATAGAGAGGAAGAAGACAGAAAGAGGAAAAAGATAGAAAGAGGAAGAAGATAGAAAGAGGAAGAAGACAGAAAGAGGAAGAAGACAGAGAGAGGAAGAAGACAGAAAGAGGAAGAAGACAGAAAGAGGAGAAAGAAAGAAGACAGAAAGAGGAAGAAGATAGAGAGAGGAAGAAGACAGAAAGAGGAAGAAGAAGACAGAAAGAGGAAGAAGAGAGAAATAAAGTTTTGAAGATGATACGTATGGTAATGATGATGACGGCGGCGAAGACGATGGAACCGCTGGCGAAGCGAGGGTATAAAAGGACGATATTCGATAAACAGGCGAAAAGCAGAAAGAGGAAGAGAGGGGGGAGGAAGAGGAGGAAGAGAGGGGGGAGGAAGAGGAAGAGAGGAAGAGAGGGAGGAGGGAAGAGGAGGAAGAGAGGGGGGAAGAGAAGGACGAGAGGGATAACGAACCGCTGCGAAGCGAGGGTATAAAGGACGATATTCGTAAATAGGCGAAAAGCAGAGAGAGGAAGATAGGGAGAGGAAGAAGAGGAAGAGAGGGGGGAGGAGGAAAGGAGGAAGAGAGGGGGGGAGGAAGGGAAGAGAGGGAGGAGGAAGAGGGGGGAAGAGGAAGAGAAGGACAAGAGGGATAACGAACCGCTGGCGAAGCGAGGGTATAAAAGGACGATATTCGATAAATAGGCGAAAAGCAGAGAGAGGAAGAGAGGGGGAGGATGAGGAAGAGAGGGAGAGGAGGAAGAGGAGGAAGAGAGGGGGAGGAAGAGGAAGAGAGGGGGGGGAAGAGAAGGACGAGAGGGATAACGAACCGCTGGCGAAGCGAGGGTATAAAAGGACGATATTCGATAAATAGGCGAAAAGCAGAAAGAGGAAGAGAGGAGGAGGAAGAGGAAGAGAGGGAGGAGGAGGAAGAGGAGGAAGAGAGGGGGGGAGGAGAGAGGAAGAGAGGAGGGGGGAGGAAGAGGAGGAAGAGAGGAGGGGAGGAAAGAGGAGGAAGAGAAGAAGAAGACGAGAGGGATAACGAGGACGAAACGGAAGAAGGAAGACTGAGAAAGCAAAAACGCGAAAGAGGAAGAGAGGGGGGAGGAAGAGAAGGAAAGAGAGGGGGAAGGGGAAGGAAGAGAAGGCGAGAGGTATAACGAGGACGAAAACGGAAGAAGGAGACTGAGAAAAACAAAAACGCGAAAGAGGAAGGGAGGGGGGGAGGAAGAGAAGGACGAGAGGGATAACGAGGACGAAACGTAAGGAATAGACTGATAAAAGCAAAAACGCGTAGGAAAAAACAACACAACAACAACAACAACAACAACAACAAAACAAAGACAAAAAACAAGAAGCTTAACACACACAAAGAAACAAACAAACAACAAGAAAAAAGAAAAAAATGAGAAAATACAGTCTAACAAGACCGCATCACCGCCTGGGGACAACAAGGACACATGTGCGAGTCTAATCCCCGGCTTATGCGCTCTCGCCTGTCTCGCCAGTTCTCCTTCTCCCCTCTTTTTTCCCCTCTTCTTCCTCTTCTGATTATTTCCCCTTTTTTTCTTGGACTTCTCGTACGTAGGCATGACTTTTTTCTCGTCTTCTCCTATTTCTTCTTCCTCTCTACTAATTCTGGTTGTCCTCTTCTCCTTCTCCTCTTTCTCCTACTTCATTTTCTTTTTCTTTTCTTCTTCTTCTTCTTCTCAATTTCTTACTTCATTTTCTTCTTCTTCTTCTTCTTCTTCTTTTACTTATTCTCCTTCTTCTCCTACTCCTTCTCCTGTTCTTTCTCTTACTTCATCTCCTCCTCCTCCTTCCGTTCCTCTTCCCTCGCTTTGTACTGTACCAGCGATTTTTACCTTTCCCTCCTTTCCGCCCCAACTATTATATCCCTTTACTAATCTCTCTCTCTCTTTCTCTCTTTCTCCTCTCTCTCTCTCTCTCTTTCCCTCTCTCTCTCTCTCTTTCTCTATCTCTCTCTCTTTCTCTTCTCTTTCCCCCCCCTCTCTCTCTGTTCTCTCTCTCTTTCTTTCTTTCTTCTCTCTCTTCTCTTAATGCAACTGCTGGATAACACTCTCTATTACTTCTTTCAATTCCGTATCATTTATTTCAATTATCTTCATGTTTTGATCACTCTCTTCCATTTTTTTTGTTTGATGCTTAATTACTGGGTCTGGATTATTTTTTTATCTCTGTCTCTGATAAGGTATTATCGTTCATCAACTCATGGCATGAATTCCTAACTTTCTTAATTCTTAATCGTAATTATGAAAACTTAAAGAAAAAAAAAATACAACTATAAATTCCTTTCCTTTTCTTCTACTCCTTCCGTTACATTCTTTAATCTTCTAATTTGTGACTTTAAAATTATTTCTTTATTTACTTTTTTTCTTTGAATCTATCATCTTTATCATCATCACTGCCATTAACATCACCACTACCATTACCATTGCTGCTATCATTGCCATGGCCATTATCTGTATCATCATTGGTATTACTCATTTCCCAATCGTTGTCATTATCTGCCCGCTCTCCTCCTCTTTCCTCTTTCCCTTCTTCTCCTCCTCCTCCTTCTCCTTCTTTCTTCCTTCTCCCTCCTTCATCTCTACCACCTCTTCCTTTACCCTCCCCTCCCCCTTCTCCCCCCCCACCCGTTTGACTGAAAGGTTAACATGATTTCCAGCCTCATTTCCTAGAGTAATTTGATGACGTCATCGTGTCCTAATCAGTGGAACTAATTAGTAAATTTTGTCGCATCAACGCGCTGTTTCTTCTGGGAGCAGGAATTGTTTTCCTTAGTGTTTTAAAACGCCAACAATTTATATACTAATTGTGTGTGTGTGTGTTGTGTGTGTGTGTGTGTGTGTGTGTTGTGTGTGTGTGTGTGTGTGTGTGTGTGTGGTGTGTGTGTGTGTGTGGTGTGTGTATACATATATATATATAACATATATATATACATATATATATATATATAATATATATATATATATATATATATACATATGTATATATATATATATACATACATATAACATCATATATAGTACATACTAATAACATATACATGTTAACTGTACATATATACATAATATATGTATACATATACATATATATGTATATATACATATTATTATATATAATCATATGTGGAAAGGTATGATGAGAACGAACATGTATTTAACCTTTACCGATTATATCTTCGTCAGAAATACATCATTTCTGACGAAGAAGAGAGAAGAGAGAGAGAGAAAGAGAAGTAGAGAGGAGAGAGAGAGAGAGAGAGAGAGAGAGAGAGAGAGAGAGAGAGAGAGAGAGAGAGAGAGAGGAGAGAGAGAGAGAGAGAGAGAGAGAGAGAGAGAGAGAGAGAGAGAGAGAGAGAGAGAGAGAGAGAGAGAGAGAGAGAGAGAGAGAGAGAGAGAAGTGAGAAAGTGAGAATGAGAAAGAACAGAAAGAAAGAGAAAGAGAAGAGAAAGAAAGAAAGAAGAGAAAAGAAAGAGAGAAAGAGAGAAAGAGGAAAGAAGAAGAGCTGACACTTCGGCCCGGCCGTTAACGCCCCGCCATCATCACTCTTTCGGACCAGCGCATATCGAGGCCCCAACAGCGCAGAAAATGGTATATTCTTTCTCCATTTTCACGGGGGACTAAAGCGTTAACGAATATTCGGCATAGCAGAGAAACAGTACGATGTTCACAAGTTTCACCATTATTACTATCCTCATCACTGTCATCATTTTCACTAATTCAATCATTTCTTATCATGATTAATATCATCAACATCATTATGAACATGTGCTTCTTTATTATCATTAGCCACCGTTACCTTTCTTATTGTTCGCATTATATCTTTTATTTGCCAATAACGCAACTCCAGGAACCAATGAGAGAAAGAAAACGCGAAAAAATTAAGAAATCAAACAAAAAGAAATAGAAAAGTAAGAAAACTGGAAAAAATAACGAGAGAAATGTTTAAAAACTGGGAAAAAAAAATAACGAGAGATATCAAAGAAAAAATAGAAATCAAAGAAAACAGGAAAACCAAAGTAATAAAAGGAAAAAAAAAAAAAAAAGAAAACGGGAAAAAAAAGTGAGATATCAAGAAAACGGGGGTTAAAAGAAAGAAACGGAGGAGAAACTTATACTACTACTGCCTCTTGTCCCACGATCCCGCGTCCACGGTTTGGTTCGCCTGTAAAGGTAAAAGAGAAACACAACATCAATGAATGAACATATTGTATACTGGGAATAACTAGAGAAATAAAACACTCGATGAGACGATTTGGTGTGAATGAATGAGTAAATCTGCCGGAGGGATGGATGGACGAAAAACAATCAATCAAAAATTTACGCGAACATGAGCAATTAATGTGTGAATAGACTGAGTATGATTAACGAAGGATTAATACCTCATGGAGGGTAAAATTAATGGGTGAGGACGAAGGCTTGAATTTTACGTAACGGGAAAAAAAAAATAAATAAAATACGCGGCAAAACAAATATAATAGGACATACATGAATGCATTTTAATACAATCCTGTGGGAAGGGAAGGAGGGAGGAGGGAAGGAAAAGAAGGAAGGAGGAAGGAAGGGGAAGAGGAAGGAGAAGGAAGGGAAGGAAGGAAGGAAGGAGGAAAGGAAGGAAGGAAGGAAGGAAGGAAGGAGGAGGGAGGGAGGGGAAGGAAAAGAAAGGAAGGTAGGGAGGAGAGGGGCCAAGCCAAGAAGAGAATAGGAGAAGAGAGAGAAAGGACGAGAAGCTGGATGAGGATGAAGAGGTAGATGGAGAAGAAGAAGAGGAGGAGTAGACGAGCAATAGCAGTCAGAGAAGAAAAATCAGGAAAGAGGTGACAGGGTAAAAGGGAAGGGGGGGGAGGGGCTACGAGCCCAGTTAACAGGTTACCTCCTATTTACCCTGACAATCAAAGGTGTCTCATTAGGAAGATAATGATGCGATTGCTTTAATTAATTAACACAATCACAGAAAGCGTCTCTTCAAGTATATGATAAAATGAAGGAGAAGGAGAAGGAGAGGGGAGAGGTGGGAAGAGGGGAAGAAGAGAGAACTAGAGGAGATAAAAACAATTATATTTATTAATTAATCACTTATTTTTTTTCTCCTGAAGTGGAAATAAGTGACTGAGCTTGCAGCGGAGAGAGAGAGAGAGAGAGGAGAGGAGAAGAGAGAGAGAAAGAGAGAAGGAGAGAGAGAGAGAGAAGAAGAGAGAGAGAAGAGAAGAGAGAGGGGTGAGAGAGAGTGAGAGAGAGTGAGAGACAGTGAGAGAGTCAGAGAGCGAGAGTCAGAGAGCGAGACAGAGAGAGAGAGAGAAGAGAAGAGAGAGGAGAGAGAGAAGAGGGAGAAAGAGAAAAAAGAGAAAGAAAGAAAAGAAGAAAGAGAAGGAGAGAGAGTAGAGAGAGAGAGAGAGATGAGATAGAAAGAAAGAAAGATAAGAAAGAAGAAAGAAGAGAGAGAGAGAGAGAGAGAGAGAGAGAGAGAGAGAGAAGAGAGAAGAGAGAGGAGAGAGTGAGAGAGAGAGAGAGAGAGAGAGAGAGAGAGAGAGAGAGAGAGAAGGTGAGAGAGAAGAGAAAGAGAAAGAGAGAGAGAGAGAGAGAGAGAGAGAGAGAGAGAGAGAGAGAGAGAGAGAGAGAGAGAGAGAAGAAGAAAGAAGAAAGAAAGAGAAAGAAAGAAGAGAAGAGAGAAAGAAAGAAAGAGAGAGAAAGAGAAGAGAAAGAGAAAGAGAGAAAGAAGAGAGAGAGAAGAGAGAGAGAGAGAGAGAGAGAGAAGAGAAGAGAGAGAGAGAGAGAAGAGAGAGAGAGAGAGAGAGAGAAAGGAAAGAAAGAAAGAAAGAAAGAAAGAAAGAAAGAAAGAAAGAGAGAGAGAGAGTGAGAGAGAAAGAGAGAGAGAATATCTAACTCCCAAAAAAGGCTTCCAAAAACTAAAATACAGAACAACCATCTTCTCAAAACCCTCTTGTATCTCTTATTATTCTTTTTCTTATTCTATGCTCTCTGTTATTCATCCCCGTTCAATCTTATCACCTGTCTCTTCCTACTTTTCTTTCTCTCCTTGGCATATCTCCCATCTTCCTTAATGTCTTCCTTCCTTTACCACACAAGTTCGCTTTCTCCTGTTTCTCTCCAATTTATTTTTCTTTCTTTTACTTCCAAACAGTCGTTATCCTTTCTTTTTTTCCCCTTTCATCTCCCTCGCGAATTCCTTCTCTCCTTTAATTTCCTTCCCTTAAAATAGCAATCTTTCGTGGGTGTTTTTTCCCTAAATCTCCGAAAAATTTTCCCCATTACTTTCTTCCCTAAAATATTTTTTTTTCCTATTCTCTTTCGATCAATCTAATTTCTCTTTTTCTCTCGTGCATTTATGATTCTACTTGAAGGTGGACAGGAAAGGGAGATAGAGAGGGAGAAAGATAGACTGAGATAAAGGGATAGATAGATAGATAGATGGATAGATAGATAGACAGACAGACAGATAAAGAGGTAGATAGATAGATAGACAGACAGATAAAGAGGTAGATATATAGATTAATAGATAGATAGACAGATGGATAGATAGAGAGACAGAGAGAGAACAAGTCTGTCTACACCCTTATCCCTGCGCCCGCTCGTCCGCCCATAAGATCAGCCACACGCCCATCTCGCCAATCACCTACCGCCCGCCCACATCCATACACCCGCCACCCGCATACCTTCCCGAGAGCGCTGGGCGTGCGGGCGGCGGCGGGCCGTGCGGCGGGCGGCGGCGTTCGGGATGCGCGAGCGGGAAAATGCATTTACAGCCAAGAAGAATGTTTCATATAAGGTTCTAATTGTTTGCGAATGAATTAGCTAGCTGGCCGGCTTTCAAATAATACAGATAGCATTAATTGGATGCTGCCGCTCCTTTTTCCAATGATTTTTATGATCTTTTTTTAATGAAAGGGGCGATGGGAAACTAATTAGTATTTCTGCTTTTTTGGGGGAAAATGGAAAAAAAAAAAGCTGGAGGCAAGTGATTTCATTATTTAATAGCGCATCGCAACTCGCCAGAGTTTATGTAGTTTCCAAAAACTAAAGAAATAAACAAAGAGAAATTCTACCAAATATATTTACAAAAAAAAAAAAAAAAAACTACATAAACTTACAATTCAATAACATACAATGAAGGAATCCAGATATCGACGAATATATAATTAGTAAACAAAATAAATAAGCTTTCTTTCCTCACAGACGCGCGCACTACACACCCACACACCACACAACACACACAACCACGAACCAGCACAACACAACCACACACACATAACACAGAAACAATACACATAGACAGACAACACAGGCCAACACAACACACACAAGAAGCACACCAACACCACACACATATCACATAAACACACACACATCCACCACACAGCACACATAAACACACACACACACACAGGTCACAACACAATACACACAACCCACACTCACTACACAACACACACACAACACACACCGCACGCACATACACAACACATACAACCACACACACATCTCACTCGTCCGACGGAAAATAACAACCCAAATCTCATACACCTTGCTGTAATCTCCTGCTCCCCCCCCCTTTTCGCGAGCGGCCAGGCCAGCTAAGGATAAAAGATAGATTTAAAGATAAAAGATAAAGATAAAGATAAAAGATAAAGCCTATTCTCAACCGAGCCCAGACGGAGAATACCGAAACGACAGCACCCGCCACGCATAAAAAATGAGAAAGAGAAAAGGAAAAAAAAAAAGTGAGAGAGGGAGAAAAAGAATGAAAGATACCGTACATGTACTCGCATAACTCAAAAAAAAAAAAAAAAATGTGAGTCTCGTTTTTAATATCTGCCGCAGAAATTCATGGACAAACATGATGTAGAAAAAAATCCTGAACAATGTTTGGATTATAACACATAAGATATTATGTGTGCGCGTAACGGTACTGTGGTGGTGGCGTGAGGGGTAGGGAGGGCTGCGAGCGAGCGAGTGAGAGAGAAAGAGAAAGAGAAAGAGTGAGAGTGAGTACAAACGAGAGAACAGTGAGAGAGAGCGCACAAGTGAGTGGGTGGAAGTGAGAATGGAGTTAGAAAGATAAAGAGAAAGAGAGAGAGAGAGAGAGAGAGAGAGAGAGAGAGAGAAGAGAGAGAGGAGAGAGAGAGAAGAGAGTAGAGAGAGAGAGAGAGAGAGAGAGAGAGAGAGAAGAGAGCGAGATGAAGAGAGAGAGAAGAGGAGAAAAGAGAGCGAGAAGCGAGAAAGAGAGAAGCGAGAGCAGAAGAGAGACAGAGAGAGAGAACGATATGAAGATTGATATTGCGAGGGAGGAGAAATGTAGGAAAGAAAGAAAGGAGAGAAGAGAAGGAGAAAGCAGAAAGGACAGGGGAATGACAAGAGGGTAAACGAAAGGGGAAATGAAGAGCGGGAGAGGGGGAAAAGAAGGAGCTAGCAAAGGGACAGGAAAGAGGGAAAGAAGTTTAGGGGGGGGAGGAAGGGCAAAGGGAAAATGGAATGGGAGAGAAAGGTAAACAGAAATGAGGGACGAGAAGAAATGAGGGGGAAAGAAAAGACAAAGGAAAAAGTGGAAAAAGGTGGAGAGAAGACAGAGAAAAGAGGATCAAGAGAAGAGAGGAAAAACCNACTCGGCATAACTCAAAAAAAAAAAAAAAAAAATGGTGAGTCTCGTTTTTTAATATCTGCCGCAGAAAATTCATGGACAAACATGATGTAGAAAAAAACCTGAACAATGTTTGGATTATAAACACATAAGATATTAATTATGTGTGCGCGTAACGGTACTGTGGTGGTGGCGGTGAGGGGGGGAGGGAAGCGAGCGAGCGAGTGAGAGAGAGAAGAGAAAAGAGAAAAGAGTGAGAGTGAGTACAAAATGAGAGAAAACAGGTGGCGAGAGAGCGCCACAAGTGAGGTGGGGGTGGAAGTGAGAGAATGAGTGTAGAAAGATAAAGAGAAAGAGAGAGAGAGAGAGAGAGAGAGAGAGAGAGAGAGAGAGAGAGAGAGAGAGAGAGAGAGAGAGAGGAGAGGAGAGAGAGAGAGAGGAGAGAGAGAGAGAGAGGAGAGAGGAAGAAGAGAAGAGGAGAAAACAGCGAGAGAGAAAGAGAGGAGAGCGGGGAGAACTAGGAAGGAGAGAGACGATATGAAAAGATTGAGTATAGCGAGGGAGGAGAAATGTAGGAAAGAAAGAAGAGGAGGAAGAAGAGAAGGAGAAGCAGAAGGAACAGGGGAATGACAAGAGGGTAAAGAAGGGGAAATGAGAGCGGGGAGAGGGAGAAAAAGAGGAGCTAGCAAAAAAGGGGACAGGTAAAGAGGGAAAAAGAAGTTTTAGGGGGGGGGGGGAAGAAGGAAAGGGCCAAAGGGAAATGAATGGGAGAGAAAGGTAAGAAATGAGGAGACGAGAAAAATGAGGGGGAAAGAAGACAAAAAGGAGAACAAGGTGGAAAAAAGGGGAGAGAAGAAGCAAAGAGAACAAAAGGAGAAGAGAGGAAAAAGGAAACGCACTAGAGTAGAAAAAAGGGCTGAGAGAGGGAAAAGAGAGAGAGGGAAAAAAAGATGAACAGTACGGTTTAAAAAGCGAAAGGGGATGAGAGAAAAGAGAGGAAAAAGAACCGAATATAAAAAAGCGAGAAGAATCAAAAGAGAAGAGAGGAAAAGGGGACGAAGAGTAGAAAAAAAAAGCAGAAAGAGAGGAAAAGACAGAATGAAAAAAAAGCGAGAGGGAAAGAAAGAGAAAAAAACGGTAGAAAAAAAAGAGGGGAAAAGAGATCAGAGGATCAAAAGAGGAGAGAAGGGAGAAGGGAGAGGGGAAGCAGAACACAAGGGAAGGGAGAGGGGGGGAAAGGGGGGGAGGGAGGAGGGATAGCAAAGCCACTCTCTCTGCTTGAAGGCAAATTCCCATTATGCCTGAATTTTATGGAGAGTGTTGCCAAGACCAGCTTTGCCTTGGATAATAAACCAAACAAGATTCCGCGACCTGGCTCTTTCTCTTAAAAAAAAAATTGAAAATAAGAAAAATACCTTTTAAAAAAAGGAGGGAGGAGGAGGAGGAAGAAAGAGAGGAGTATGGGGAGTAGAGGAGGATGGAAGGTAGGAGGAGAAGCAGGAGGAGGAGGGGGCAGGAGGAGAGAGAGAGGAGGAGGAGGAGAAGAAGAGGAAGAAGGGAGGAGGGGAGGAAGAGGTGAAAACGAAGGAGGAGGAACAGGGGAAGGAAAAGGAGGGAGGGAGAGAACAGGATACCAGGAAAAAGGAGGAGGGAAGACAAGGCCAAAGAGGAGGAAACAAGGAGAAGGAAGAAGAGAGAAGGCAGGCTAAGAAGAAAGGAGGATGAAGAGGAAGAAGACAAGAACAATGAGGGAGGACGATGAGGAAAAGAGAGGAGGATAAGGAAGAAGAAGAAGAAAAAATAGAAAATACAAGAACAAGAAAAAAAATGTAAAAAAAGAACAAAAAGAAAAGACAGAAAGAGTAAGATAAAAAAAAAAAGAAAAAAAAGAGAAGAGACAGAAAAATAAGAAAAAAAAAGAAAAAAAAGAAGAGAAGTAACTGCTTCGTTAAGTTCTTCCGTTTGTTATTTGCTGTTCGCCCTCATCCCAAGCTACTTACGAATTGCCTCCGATGTAAAAAGCTCTCACGGGGAGGAGGGAAAAGGGGAAGGACGGAGGAGGAGGAAAATGGGAGGAGGCAAAAAGGAGGAGAGAAAAGGGGGAGAGGAGGAGGAGGAGGAGGAGGGGAGAGGAGGAGGAAAAAAGGGGAGGAAAATGGGGATTGAGGAAGGGAGGAAAAGGGGAGAGCGGAGAGAAGTAGGAAAAAGGGGAGAGGGAGGAGGAAGGAAAAAGGGGAATGGAGAGAAAGGGGGAGGGGAGAAAAAAGCGGGAAAGAGGAGAGGAGGAAAAAGGGTGGAAGGAGGAGGAGTGAGGAAGAGAGAAAAAGGGGTGAGAGAGAGGAGGAGAAGGAAAAAAAAAGGGGGTGGGGAAGGAAAAAGGGACGGAGGAAAATTAGCGGTGGAGAGATTGAGAGGCGAAAGAGGAGGAGAAGGAGGAGGGGAGAGACGAAGAGAGAAGGAGAGGTAGAAAAGCAAGAAGGACGAGAGAATGTGAATTAGAGAGAGAGAGAAACCACATAAAGACCAGAAGAGGAGAAAAAGAAAGAGATAGAGACCAAAAGACAAAACAGAGAGACACGGAGAAGAGACGACCCCGGGAGGACCGCCCGCAAAAGGAAGAGATTTACCCTCCGTCTACTCCCTCCTCCCCTCCCCCCCCCACCCCCCCGAAAAACCAGCCAACAAAAAAAAAAGGCCGCGCCCCGCAGATGGCATTTAAAACCGCGCGCCCCCCCCCCCCGCCCCCCCCCCCCCCCTCTCTTCTCTCTTCCTTTCTCTTTCTCTTTCTCTTCTCTTTCTCTTCTCTTTCTCTTTCTCTTTCTCTTCTCTTTTTCTTTCTCTCTCTTTTCTCTTTCTCTCTCTTTCTTTCTCTTTCTTCCTCTTTCTCTCTCACTCTCTCTCTCTCTCCCCTCTCCCTCCCTCTCTCTCCTCTCCCTCTCCCTCT
Source organism: Penaeus vannamei (assembly GCF_003789085.1). Classification (NCBI taxonomy): domain Eukaryota; kingdom Metazoa; phylum Arthropoda; class Malacostraca; order Decapoda; family Penaeidae; genus Penaeus; species Penaeus vannamei. The sequence continues at coordinate 729,595 of NW_020868615.1, read as the reverse complement.
CCCTCTCCCTCTCCCTCTCCCCTCCCTCTCCTCTCTCCTCCCTCCCTCTCTCCCTCTCCTTCTCTCTCCCTCCTTCTCCCTCTCCTCCCTCCCTCTCCTCTCTCCCTCCTCTCCTCTCTTTCCCCTCCCTCCACTCCTCCCTCCCTCTCCCTACCTCCCTCTCCCTCTCCCTCCCTCCCTCCCTCCCTCCCTCCCTCCCTCCCCTCTCCCTCTCTCCCCCGCCCACAACTTTCCCTCCAGATAAGAACGTTTTTCAGGGCGATTAGTTCCGCCTCCAGGACTTACGTGGGGCGGGGCGGGGGGCTGTTTCTTTCGCGGATCTAAACGCCCGCGCAAACGAACGAAATCCCTTCCTCCAAGGTATCTCCGAGCGAGAGAAGAAACAGTAAGTGTTAAATCCAGATTCTAAATCTGGCTTTCTGTTTTTTTTTTTGTTTTTTTTTCTCTCTTCTTCTCTCGGGCGACTCTCTCTTTCGAAAGACGATTTATGCGTCGGCGCAGAAAATCTATATTCTAACTTCCCACCGTCATTTAATGTTTTCAGCCTTTCGCCACCGGATATGCACAAAGCAGGATACTGACTGACCAACAATGCCAGTCCCCGGTAATAGGGGGCAGCTAAATTCATCCGCATATATCAGCATTACTATATATACTGTAAGGTCATTTGAGTTCAGCGTTTCTTTCCCCTCTTAACAAATCAAATGGAATTACACTAGCGTTTCCCAACTCCCCACTTCCTCCTAAAAAAAGAAAAAAAAAGAAATAAGTAAATAAAAACAAATAATAATAAAGAAAAAAAGATAAATAAATACATAAGATAAAATAGAATAAACAATTAATCAAATAAATAAACAAATGAATAACTTAAACACATGACATTAACATAACAAATAACCAACAAGTAAAAACAAACAAACAAACAAAAACAAAACCAAAAAAAACTACACATCTCCCAGTCCACGCAAAAGTAGCCAAACAAACGCACACAAACAACCAACCAAACAAACGCGCAAAACAGCCCAAACAATCCCTTATTTTCCATTTTGACATTTTCTTAATTACTCGCTGAAAACCAATCAGTCTAAAGCTGCGCGGAGGGAGCAGAGAAATCTACTGACATTTCCCCTTTCATTTCCATCGCTCGGAACTCTCACTTATCCCCTCGGAGAAGAAGAAGAAGAGGGAAGAGGAGAAAGAAGAAGAAGAAGAAGAGAAGAAAGAGAGAGAGGAGAAAACCCAGGAAGAAGAAAAAAAAGAAGAGGAGGAAAAGAAGAAGAAGAAAAGAGAGAAAGAGAGAACAAGAGAAAGGCGGAAGAAGAAGAAAGAGAATGGAAGAATAGGAGAGGAGAAGAGTAAGAAAGAAGAAAGAGAGGAAAAATGCAAGAAGAAGAGCAAGAGGATAAAAAGAAGAAACAAGAAGCAGGAGCAAAGAGGAAGAACAAGAAGAGGAAAAGAGAAGACAAGAAAGAGGAAAAACGAGGCTGCAGAACTCCCCCTGAATGTGGTCTTTATCCCTCTTCTCTTTCTCCTTTTCTTTTTTCTCTCTCCCTCTCGCCTTATTTCCTCGACTAATACCTTTAGAGAGGGAGGAGGGAGAGGACGAAGAGAGAGAGAGAGAGAGAGAGAGAGACGGAGAGAGAGAGAAGAGAGAGAGAGAAGAGGAGAGAGAGAGAGAGAGAGAAGAGAGAGAAGAGAGAGAGAGAGAAGAGAGAGAGAGAGAGAGAGAAAGAGAGAGAGAGAGAGAGAGAGAGAGGAGAAAGAGACAGACAGAGAGAGAGAGAGAAAGAAGAATAGTAGATAGATAGAAAGAAAGATAGAGAGAGAGAAAAAAGAGATAGAAGAGAGAGAAAAAGAGAGAGAAAAAAAGAAAGAAAAAGAAAAGATAGATTAGATAGAGAGAAAGAAAGAAAGATAGAGAGAGAGAGAAAGAAAGACAGAGAGAGAGAGTGAGATTCCACTTCCCCCACTGAGTTATTCCCGAGCACAATTTGCGGGCTGGTTCTCCCCTTTTTCCCCGAGGCGCCAGCACAGTTGGGGGAGACACGCCCAGTTTACCCCGCCCTGCACCCGCTTTTTCCCCTGCCAATCAACCGTAATAACACGCAGTAGTGGCTATGACAGGGGAAAACAATGAGTAATGGGGGAAAGAAGGAGGACGAGGAGGACGAGGAGGAAAGGTAGATGAGGAAGGAGATGAGGGAGGGAGAGAGGACCAGAAGGGGACGATAAACGAGAGGAGGGCTGGGGAAGGAGGCGGGGAGGAGGGAGGGAGGTAGATGAGGGAAGGAGATGAGGCAGGGAAAGAGACTTGGAAGGGACGATAAATGTGGAGGAGGGCTGGGAAGGAGGCGGGAGGGAGGGAGGGTGCAGGAGAGGGGGGGGGGAGAAAATGAAAGGGAGAGAAGAGGGAGAAAGGGCGGGGGGGGCGGGGGGCGGAGGGGGGTACAAGAATGATTTCTAATAGGTTTTGAAAGTACCTCTAATGAGGATCTCTCGCAACACCCGCCGACGCTGCCCCAAAACGCCCCCCACCCCCCTACCAAAACCCCCCAAACGCCCAAAATAGGAGCACGCACGCCCGTGGTATTAGCGCGCGGCGTCGAACAACGGGACTTAAAAACACGACAGCTCCCTGGCTCCCTTTTTTTTTTTTTTTTTAACCGGGTTTGTGGGTATCTATAATTGGAAATCTGATTCGAGAGAAACCTATTGAGAAAAGAGGCCTTGCAGAGAGAGAAGCGAGGGGGGGGAAGGGGAGGGGGAGGGGGATGAGGAGGGGAGGATACGAGAAGCGACGGGGAGGAGGGGGAGGAGAGAGGGAGTTAGCGGAGAGGGAAGGGGAGGGGAGAGGACAGGGCTGGGATAAGGAGGAGAGGAAACTAGACGGTGGGAGAAGGGAGGGAGAGAAAGAGAAGAGAAGAGAGGAGAGGAGAGGAGGGAAGGGAAAGCAGAAGGTGAAGGGGGGAGGAGGAGGGAGGAGGAAGACGCAGAAGACTAGAGTATGAAAGGACCTTCTCCTTACGAGAAAGGGGAGGGAGGGAGAGGAGGGAGAGAGGGAGAGGGGAAGGAAGAGGGGATAAGGAGAGGGGCGGAGAATTGTCTTCATAGATGGAGGTTGGAGATATCCTTAAGAGAAGGACCGGAAGATAATCTCGGCGACTGAGGCTTCCTTTATACGGCGCACGCTTAAGAGTGAGTGAAGGCGTGTGATTGAGACAGTGGGAGTGAGAGCGTACGAGTATGAGTATGAGAGAGAGAGAGAATGTGTGAGTGTGAGTGTGTGTAAGTGTTAGTGTGTGTGTGTGAGAGAGAGAGTGTAATTGACTGATTGATTGATTGATTGAGTGAGTGAGTGTGTGTGAGTGTGATTGATGTGTGAGTGAGTGAGTGGGAGTGGGAGTGGGAGTGGAGTGTGTGTGTGGTGTGTGTGTGGTGTGTGTGTGTGTGTGTGTGTGTGTGTGTGTGTGTGTGTGTGTGGTGTTGTGTGTGTGTGTGAGAGAGAGAGAGAGTGTAATTGATTGATTGATTGATTGATTGAGTGATTGAGTGAGTGTGTGTGTGAGAGGGTGTGAGTGTGAGTGAGTGAGTGAGTGAGTGAGTGAGTGAGTGAGTGTGTGAGTGTGAGAGAGCAGCAAAAGAACTGAGAGGGGTGGTTTAATACTTAATACTTTAATACTCACGGTTAATCAAAATACTAATATTCAATAAAATCCCTCCCTCTATCGCTCACTCCCTTACCTGTCTCTCCTTCCCTCTTCCTCTTTCTCCTTCCCTCTTCCTCTCTCTCCTTCCCTCTCCTTCTCCCTCTCTCTCCTCGCAAGCAACCATTCCCAGCGTCTCCTCTCCCCTTATTCCCTCATTTCTCCCCTCTTGTTCCATCTCTGTTTCCCCTTAGGCTCTCGTCTCTCTCTCGCTCGCCCGGGAGAGAGTCTTTCGCTGCCAATCTTCTCCCTTTCGCTCCCTGACTTATCAATAATCGCTTCGCATTTGAAATACTGCCATTTCCGAGTTGGGTTAGCAAGAACGGGGTGGATGGGAGAGAGAGAGGAGAACGAAAGAAGGAGAGAGAAAGGGAGAAGAGAGAAAGAAAGAGAGAGAGAAATAGGAGAATGAAAGAAGGAGAGAGAGAAAGGGAGAAGAGAGAGAGAGAGAAGGGGGGGCACGGAGGGAGGAAGGGATTTGGGACAGGAAGGGAGGAGGAAAGAGAGAGGGAGAGGGAGAAGGAGGGGAAAGGAGGAAGGCAGGAAGGAAGAAAGAGGGCGGAGGGAGGGAGGGAGGGGAGGGAGGAGGAGGGAGAGAGAGAGAGAAAGAGAGAGAGAGAGAGAGAGAGAGAGAGAGAGAGAGAGAGAGAGAGAGAGAGAGAGAGAGAGAGAGAGAGAGAGAGAGAGAGAGAGAGAAGAGAGAGGAGAACGAAAAAGGAGAGAGAGAAAGGGGAGAAGAGAGAGAGAGTGAAAGAAGGAGAAAGAGAGAGAGAAAAAAAGATAGAGAGACAGTAATGAGTGAACAAATGAGTACGCGCGAGCAACCGCAACGAGAGTGAAAATGAGAGAGAGAGAGAAAAAAAAAAAATCGAGAACACAACAAAGAAAGCTTGGCACACCAAAAGAGACAAAACGAGCAAGCGAAAACAAACGAACACACGAACGAGGGACTTGTCAGACGAGCGGAGCCGAACGAGCCAGCGTCCATGGCCTTGGCTTCCATCTCCATTTATGTTGCAACAGTTTTAAGTCTTGGCTCCTTTCTATTGCAACAGTTTTAAGTCTTGGCTCATTTATATTGCAACAGTTTCAAGTCTTAGCTCCTTACATTGCAAGTTTTAAGCTTATCTCTTTACATTGCAAGTTTAGTCTTAGCCTTCCTATATTGCAAGTTCTAAGTCTTTAGCTCCTTTACATTGCAAGTTTTAGTCTTAGCTCCTTTATATTGCAAGTTCTAAGTCTTAGCTCCTTTACATTGCAAGTTTTAAGTCTTAGCTCCTTTATATTGCAAGATTTAAGTCTTAGCTCCTTTACATTGCAACAGTTTTAAGTCTTGGCTCCTTTATATTGCAACAGTTTAAGTCTTATCTCCTTAGCAAACAGTTTTAAGTCTTAGTCCTTACATTGCAAGTTAAAGGTCTTAGCTCCTTTATATTGCAACAGTTTTAAGTCTTAGCTCCTTTAATTTTGCAACAGTTTTAAGTCTTAGCTCCTTTAAATTGCAAACAGTTTTAAGTCTTGGCTCCTTTAAATTGCAACAGTTTTAAGTCTTGGCTCATTTATATTGCAACAGTTTCAAGTCTTAGCTCCTTTACATTGCAACAGTTTTAAGTCTTGGCTCCATTATATTGCAAGTTTTAAGTCTTAGCTCCTTGATATCGCAACAGTTTTAAGTCTTAGCTCCTTTCTGTTGCAACAGTTTTAAGTCCTAGCTCCTTTATATCGCAACAGTTTTAAGTCTTGGCTCATATATACTCCAACAGTTTCAAGTCTTAGCTCCTTTAAATTGCAACAGTTTTAAGTCTTAGTTCCTTTACATTGCAACAGTTTTAAGTCTTAGCTCCTTTCTATTGCAACAGTTCTAAGTCTTAGCTCCTTTAAATTGCAACAGTTTAAAGTCTTACCTCCTTTACATTGCAACAGTTTTAAGTCTTGGCTCCTTTCCATTGCAACAGTTTCAAGTCTTAGTTCCTTTACATTGCAATAGTTTTAAGTCTTATCTCCTTTACATTGCAAGTTTTAAATCTTATCTCCTTTATATTGCAACGGTTCTAAGTCTTACCTCCTTTATATTCAAGTCTTACCTCCTTTATATTGCAAGTTTTAAGTCTTGGCTCATTTACATTGCAACAGTTTCAAGTCTTAGCTCCTTTATACTGCAACAGTTCTAAGTCTTAGCTCCTTTATATTGCAACAGTTTTAGGTCTTGGCTCCTTTAAATTGCAACAGTTTTAAGTCTTGGCTCCTTTCTATTGCAACAGTTTTGAGTCTTAGCTCCTTGATATTACAGTTTTAATTCTTGGCTCCTTTCCATTGCAAGTGTTAAGTCTTAGTTCCTTTATACTGCAACAGTTCTAAGTCTTAGCTCCTTTATATTGCAACAGTTCTAAGTCTTAGCTCCTTTATATTGCAACAGTTCTAAGTCTTAGCTCCTTTACATTGCAACAGCTTTAAGTCTTAGCTCCTTTAAATTGCAAGTTTTAAGTCTTATCTCCTTTACATTGCAACAGCTTAACATTCCAAGTTGTTAAGTCTTAGCTCCTTTACATTCCAAGTTTTAAGTCTTATCTCCTTTACATTGCAACAGTTTTAAGTCTTAGCTCCTTTACATTGCAACAGTTTTAAGTCTTAGCTCCTTTACATTCCAAGTGTTAAGTCTTAGCTCCTTTACATTCCAAGTGTTAAGTCTTAGCTCCTTTACATTTTGCAACAGTTTAAGTCTTAGCTCCTTTACATTGCAAGTTT
>NW_020868615.1:710646-715646 GCF_003789085.1 Penaeus vannamei | reverse complement strand
TCACCTGCAACAACACGTCCAAAACAAGTTTCCAGACACAAGCACGTGCGTGCCCAGTCAGTAACAATCGTATAACATACCCCACTGTACTACCCATACACGAAATATATCAGGGTTTCTTGAATACTGAAAACAAAAAGACATTACACGGGGTTCGCTCCCAAGGGGTAAAAGGTTGAAACTCCACTGGGGCCCTCATCATACTTACCGCCTTCCTGCCCTTCCCGCACAGCACTCTCCGTGAAACTTGTGGGCCGGCGAGGGGACTTTGGCAAATCCAAACACTGGGTTCGAACCCTCCTGACACCCTCGGCAAAGAGGGATAGACCAAAAGGATCAGAGCTTTCGGAGCGTGGTATGAACTGGATTCAGGTAGAGCAGAGCAGAGAATGACAGAGACGAGAGAGAAGACGAGAGAAGGAGCAGGGGGAGATAAGAATAGATCAGATCAGGAACAACGGGGAGAGGGAGAGGGAGAGGGCAGCGGGAGAGGGAGAAGGGAGAGAGAGAGGAGGGCACCCGAGCAGAGAGAGAGAGAGAGAGGGAGAGAAGCGAGAAGGAGAGACGAGCAGCAGAGACGAGAGCCGAGAGAGAGGAGAGAGACGCAGAGCAGAGACCAGAGAGAGAGAAAGGAGACGATAGAAGATGGAGATAGATAAGATAGATACAACAGGAGCAGGCGAGCCCACGGGGACGAGGGAAGGGAAGAGAAGAGAAGAGAGAACGAGGGCAGAGAGAGAGAGAGAGAGAGAGAGAGAGAGAGAGAGAGAGAGAGGAGAGAGAAGAGAGAGAGAGGAAGAGAGAGAGAAAGCGTAGAGAAAGAGAAAGGAGAAAGACAGAAAGAGAAGAAGTAAAAAGAGAGAGAAAGAGAAAGAAGAAAAGAGTAGAGAGAGAGAGCACCCATCAACTTTTTTTAAAAAATGACGTTATCATTAACACTCCATCCATTTCCCGTGACATTCTAACAACAGAGTTAAAAAAAAATCAAAATCCAAGGAGCTTCAAACACGCCAACAGAACACCGGCAGACAGCAGTCAACAGGCACAGAAGGGAACGCAAGAGAGGGGGAGGGGGGGAAGGGGGGAGGGGGGGAGCTGCCCGGACGGCCCAAGATATGCACCCCGTAAAAATTCTTGGAAGGAGACATAAGGGACAGTGGTCCTTAGGCGGTGACCCCTAAACAGCTGAGAACAGGACACACAATGGTCGCTGATACCCAACTCTGTCCGAGAAGGAAGGGGAGGGAGGGAGGGAGGGGTGGGGGGCCAAATGGAGGGAGTGATAAAGGGAAGAGAGAAAATATGAGAGAAAGAGGACAGTAGAGAGAGGGGGGGGGGGATGAAGGGAGGTGAATAAAAGCAGAAAATATGAGAGAAGAAGAGAGGACAGTAGAGAGAGGCGGGTGGGGGGGGTGATAGGGAGTGAAATTAAAGAGAGAAAATTATGCGAGAAAGAGGACAGTAGAGAGAGGGGGAGGGAAATGAGAGATGAAAACTGAATGAATAATAAAAAGGGAGAGGGAGAGAGCAGGAGTGAGAAAAAATGGTAGCCAGGGAAAGGGGAGGGGTTACAGAGTAAAGAGGGAGGGAAGGAGAGAGAGAGAAGAGAGAGAGAGAGAGAGAGAGAGAGAGAGAGAGAGGAGAGAGAGAGAGAGAGAAAGAGAGAGAGAGAGAGAGAGAGAGAGAGAGAGGAGAGAGAGAGAGAGAGAGAGAAGAGAGAGAGAGAGAGAGAGAGAGAGAGAGAGGAGAGAGAGAGGAGGGGAGAGGGAGAGAAAGAGAAGAGAAGAGAGAGAGAGAGAGAGGAGAGAGAGAGAGAAGAGAGAGAGATGAGACAGAGACAGAGACAGAGAGAGAGAGAGAGAAGAGCATAGATCGAGGAGAGAGGAGAGAGATGAGAGATAGAGAGATAGACTAGAAAGAGAGAAGAGAGGAGAGGAGGAGAACTGGGGAAGGAGGCACAGAGTCAAAGACAGCAGAAAGAAGATTTCAGAGAAACAAAGAAAAACTCCAGGCTCATAACCAGCTGACCCCTGAAGGGGGAAGCGAAAACAGAAGGATAGCGGGAAAGCAATAAAAAATATTACTATGGAATAAAAGACTAAAAAATATAAGAAGAAAAAAACTCAAATAGAGAAAATAATATAGTAAGAATACAAATATATACTGAATAGTATATAGTATATATAGTATATATAATAATATAGCGTATATATATATATATATATAATATATATATACATAAATACATATATATGTTACACTATACATATGCATATATAACACAAAAACGATCTTTGAACTTTTTTTAGATACTGAAGGAGACAGAGAGCGAGAGTTAAAGGACAATTAGAAGATAGAGGATAAATAGATAGAGACAAGAGACGCAGACAAGACAGACAGGGACAGACAGACCCAGACAGGAGAGAAAGAGAGAAGGAGAAGAGAGGAGTAGGGAGATGTAGCCGTAAGGAGGAGGGGAGAGGGGGAGGAGAAGGGGGGAGCACGGGGGAGGAGGGAGAGGGAAAGAGAGGAGGGAGCTGGGGAGAGAGAGGTAAGGTAGTAAGAGTGGAGGAGAGGGGAGAGAGAGAGGAAGGGCAAGCGCTAGTTGAGAGTGTCGTAAGCGGGGGGGGAACGGTGGGGGAGAGGGGGAGGGAAGGGGGGAGAGCAGGGGGAGAGAGAGGGGAGGGAGCAGGGGGAGGGGAGAAGGAAAAGAGGGGAGGGAGGGATAAGAGGGAAGAGAGGGAGGGGGCGAGCGGTAGGAAAGGGGTAGGTAGCTAAGAGGTGGATGGGAAGAGGCAGAGATAGAGGAAGGGAGCGGCGCTATTGAGGGAGGGGGAGAGGGGGAGGGGAGAGGAGAAGGAGGGGGGACGGGAAGGGAGAAGAGGGGGGGAAGAGGGAGGGAAGAGGAGGGGAAGCGGGAGAAGAGATGGGGGAAGGCAGAAGGCAATTGGGAGGTGTGGAAGAGAGGAAGAGGAGGGGGAGGGGAAGAAGGAGAGGAGGGGGAGAGGGAAAAGGAGGGAGAGGACGGAGGCGGGGAGAGGAGGGAGAGGAGAGGGGGAAGAGGGAGTAGGGGGAAGAGAGAAGGAAAGAGGGGAAGAGGGGAAAGAAGAGGGAAAGAGGGAGAGGAGGGAGAGAGAAGGGGAGTGGCGCGGGTGGATTGAGAGGAAGGAAAAGAGCACCTAGACCCTAGAAGAGGAGAGGAAACTAGAGACCAGGGAGGAAGAATACGGAGGAGGAAAGGCGAAGAAGGGAGAGAAGATGAGAAAAGGGACCAAGGAAGGGTGAAGAGAGAGAGGAAAAAAACAAAAAACAGCCCACCGAACAAAGAAAAAAATGCCCATTAAAAAAAGACCAAAAAAGTTAAGAAAAGAATGGCGCAAAAGGGTCGACGGGGGGCGGGCCCGGTCGGGGGGGGCGGATGGGGGGGTGACAGGGTTCTCATTCTGCAAGCCATCAGCACTAAACAACTCCTACCCCACACAACTAAGAAAATCCAACACGGAATGTGAAACCGGCTGGACAAGTGGTAGTCAAGTGGAGCGAATTCCCTTCATCAATAAAAGGACAAAGTGCTGGGCCGAACCAGAGAACAGAGAGCAGAGGAGAGAGAGCGAGAGTACGAGGACGAGCACGAAGAGAGAGCAGGAAGAGAGACGACGAAGAGAGACGAAGAGAAAGAGAGAGAGCAGAGAGAGAGAGATACAGAGAGCCCAGAGAGACGGAGAGGAGAGTGAGGAGGAGACCGAGAGAGTAGCGCGAGAGACCGAGGACGTGGGAAGACGGAAGGAGCTTTGGAAGAGAGAAGACAGAGAGAGCGAGAGAGAGAGAGAGAGAGAGAGAGAGAGAGAGAGCGAGAGAGAGAGGCCAAAGAAGGAGACGATGGAGAGAGAGAGAGCAGGAGCGAGAGAGAGAGGCAGAAGAGGAGAGAGCGAGAGAGAGAGCCAGAGGAGACGAGAGAGAGTAGAGAGGAGCGAAGAGAGAGACGACGAGGGGAGAGAGAGACGGAGACGGAGAGAGAGAGCGAGAGCGAGAACGAGCGCCGCGAGCGGAGGACGAGAGGAATCAAAAGGCAGAACAGAAAAGGACAAATCGAAGGAAGAGAAGGCAACAGTAGGAGAAATCGAAAGAGACAATAGAGAAGTAAGAGGAGAAATCGGAAAGGAGCAGGAAAGGAGTGAACCGCGAAAGAAGAAAAAGAAGAAGACAAGATCAAAGACCAAACGGAGTAGAAAGAGGAAAACTCGGAGAAATCAAAAGAACGAGACAATTCCAGGGCGGAAGGAACACCCCGCCCGCCAAAATGTGAAGGATAGGGGGGGGGGGGGGGCGAGGAAGAAGAAGTATGAAGAAAGGGAAGAGAATAAGGCCGGATAGGGGAAAAGGAGAAAAGAAAAAACATGTTTAGATGAAAGAGAAGAGAAAATAGCAAAATCAGAATCAAAAAAGACGAGGACGAATCCGGGCGAGAGAGAACGAACCCCAACCCCCAAAGAAAAGAAAGGAAGAAGAGAAAAAAAAAACAAGCGAGAGGAGAGAGAAAGAGAGGAGTAAGAGAGAGAGAGAGAGAGGAGAGAGGAGAAGAGAGAGAGAGAGAGAGGAGAGAGGAGAGAGAGAGAGAGAGGAAGAGAGCGAGAGGATGGCCGAGAGAGAGAGGAGAAGAGAAGAGAGAGAGAAGAAGAGAGAGATGAGAGAGAGAGAGAGAGAGGAGAAGAGAGAGAGGAGAGAGAGAGGAGAGAGAGAGGAGAGGAGAAAAGGAGAGAGAGAGGAGAGAGAGACGACAGAGAAATCAAAGAGAAGAGGAGAAAATCCGGAAAGAGGCAGAAGAAGAAACCGAAAAGAAGAAAAGAAGGAGACAAACCAAAACAAACCACGAGAGAAAGGAGAACAAAAAAGACAGCGAAGGAAACACCCCGCCCTAGCCCAAATGTGAAGAGTAGAGGGGGGAGCGGGAGGCAAAAAAAGTAATGAAAGAAAGGAAGAAATAAGGCCGATAGGGGGAA
>NW_020868615.1:690170-695170 GCF_003789085.1 Penaeus vannamei | reverse complement strand
GAGGGGAGGGAGAGGGAGGGAGGAGGGAGGAGAGGGAGGGAGAGAGAGAGAGAGGAGAGAGAGAGAGAGAGGAGAGAGAGAGAGAAGAGAGAGAGAGAGAGAGAGAGAGAGAGGAGAGAGAGAGAGAGAGAGAGGAGAGAGAGGAGAGAGAGAGAGGAGTAGAGAGAGGAGGAGGAGAGAGAGAGAGAGAGGGATTGTGAGAGAGAGAGGAGGAGATGCTCTCGAGAAGAGAGAGAGAGAGAGTAGAGTGAGAGTGAGAGTGCAGACAGAGTAAAGTGTGAATTGTAAGTGAGAGATAATGTCACAGTGGGAGTGAGAAGAGAGTATGCGAGTCATACTAAAGAGTCAATTCAGAGGCGGGGTTTTCCTCCTCCCTTTCTCATCCCCTCTTCCTTCCTTTTCCTCCTCGGTGCGGTTTTTTTTTGTTATATTGTATAGGAGGGATGTGGGTTTTTTTGTAGGGTTGTGGTTTTTTTTTTTTGTGGTTTTAGGAGACGAGAAGAGAAAGGGAGGGGGATAGAGGGGATGTAGCGCGGGCGGGGTGTTAGGTAGCCTTACTGCTGATAACGTCTTGTCAGATTTCTCCGCTCCCTCATACTTTATCTTCTTCCAGACATTAATCGCGCAGACTGAGAAGTCCTTCCTCGGATTAAAACCGAGAGAGTTGAAAAGCTCTGGCATACCAAATGACGGCGAATAAAGAAGTTGGCGATCAAAAAAGATCTTCTTTCCGAGAGGGAGTTATGTATTGCATGGCTCAAAATAGAGAGAGGGAGTGAAATGGGATAAACACATAATAGATTGAGACGGCGATGCCCATGACATGGATAACAATAGACGAGGGTGAAGATGAAAATGATAAAAAGATGCACAATGGGCCGACGATTGCTCAAATCAATGGATAAAAAAGAGAGAGGGAAGAGAACTGCGATAACAATCGCATGTACGAGTGCGACACAGAAGACTGGATAAAATGTATGATGTATCGCGGCGAGGAAGATGGATAAAATTTCAAGAGAGGGGAGATGAAGATGGTAAAAAAGAGAGGGAGCTATTGTATCGCGCATCATAGCACCCCTCCTTCCTCCTTATCCTTACCGATCCCGCGCCGATGAGCGGGATAGCGCGGTCCGGGTTTATCATTGCGTTGATCAACGTCACCGGCTAAACACTTTATCGGATACAAATATATGATGAGAGGGAAAATATGGATTGAAAAGAGACAGGCGAGTTAACGCCTCGCGGAAAAATACAGAAAGAGGGGAATATAGCCATGTGTTACTGAACAGATGAGATGTTGAGAGGCAAGACTCGGATAAAAGGGAAAGAGGGGAAAATCCCATGGTCATTATTCGACATACAGAGAGAGGGAGAGGAAGATGGATAAAAAAGCGTGTAGACGACGAGCGAAGGATGGAATAAAGACCCGTATTTGGCAAAAAAGATGGGCATTATTTCACGACCGCATGTGGAAGTCCGAGCCATCGCGATAATCCTGAGTGAGCGCAACAATGAAGATGTGGATTAAAATGAGACGCGGAGATGATAGATGGATACAAAATAGATCTGAGGGAAAAGGAGCATGCGATAACCAATAGATGCGCGGGAGTCTCCTCTTCCTACGTATCGAAGATATAAAAAACCTGACCGTGATGACCGTGGATGACTGCTCCAGTGGCATAACAACGAGAGGGAAGAGATTACACCATGCCCGTAAAAAGTATGACCCGTTAGGGCCTCCTTTTAGTACGTACATGTACTAAAACAGATAGCGCGCCAAATATGCGCCAGATGCAAACATTTACACGATGTCGGAAAAGAAGATGGATAATACTCCAGAACAGGGAGTTGATGTGTCCAGTACATAGCTATACTACATAAGTCGAGTAAAGAGTACAGCCATGAGATAATATCATTGTACGCGAAGAGGAAATTACCATAAACACAAACAGTTTGGGGTCCTAATGTGTGCATATGTTTCAGCTTCAGGTATGTGGTCTGCCATTTGTTGAATTTTTGTTAGTTGTACTATTAGCGTGCAATTTTCACTAATGTTAGTCTCGTGAGTTGCCTCTCTAATGTGATTGTCTGGTCCTCCCCTCCCTTCCCCACTTGTCCGTATGTGGCCTATGTGTCCTTTATTTTCATCCGGCCCCTCGTGGGCAGATCGTGTGGTATATCTACTGTGTATCATACTTCTTTTTTTGCTCCTCAATTTTTCTCATTCCTTCCTTACCTAATCCTTCGCCACTATAAAACCTGGGTCTTCTGTTTGATGTATCCTATCGTGTGTATCGCGTCGGTGGTATACTTCTGTGAGGAGTACACAGGGTATTCCTGTGAGTTGTTTACATATTGTTATTACCTGTGACTTGTGCACTGTTGACTGTATTTTACTCGAGACTGTATTTTTCATATATACCTTTGTGTAGTTTCTTCTTGTATTTCTGTGTACTCTTTTGTATCCCCTTGTGTTTAACCTTCTACATTTATATATACCCTGATGTGTTACATTATATATACTCTACCCTATACTTCTGCCGCGGCTTGTACTTGTGTATACCAGCGAATGTGGACATATTCTCATAAACCCCCGTTGTGTCACTTCCATGCACTCCTTTCAAAACAGGCTTTCCTTTAGGGAACAGTCGGGGGAAAAACCCTCTCCAGGTGAAGAAAACATAAAAGGTTTATTACAGGAAAAAAAAGAACGAAAAAAAAAGAAAGAAAGATAAATAAAAAGGCCGAAAGCACCATTAAACTCGATTCGAATTCCGGATCAAGTACGTTAAGAAAATAAAACGAGCATAATGTGACATATACTCAGATGTCATCATTACACTGTGATAATTCCTCATAAAAAACTTTTGGAAGTGGCATTCCTCGCGAGGTCCACTCATTCGTTTTACGGAGATCATATTAGAAAATGGGTGTTATGCATTCTGTCCAAGAGGAGGAGGAGGAGGAGGTCGTGTCCTTTAAAACACTCACCTAGTTTCCCGGGCGGGGTTATGACCTAAGGCAAATGATGAGAGAATAGGTTAAGTATGAGGGATAGATATATCAGGTGAGCTCAGGCAGTGTAGGAGGGACTAGGAGGGGAAGAGGAGGAGGAGGAGGAGGATGGAAGGAGGGAAGAAGAGAGGAGGAGGATAGGAGGAGGAGGTAGGGGAAGAGAAAGAGGTGAGGAGGGAGGAGGAGAGGAAGGGAGGGGAATAGAGGAGGAGGTAAGGAGGGAAGAGGAGGTGGAGGGAGGAGGAGGTAAGGGAGGGGAAGAGGAGGAGAGAGGAGAGGTAGGTAGGAGGGAGGAGGAGGAAAAGTCGAGAAGGAGGATGGAGGAGAAGAAGGGCGGGGAGGAGGAGTGAGGAGGAGGAAGGAGGGGAAAGAGGAAGAAGAGAAGGAGGGGAAGAGGAGTAGAGTGAGAAGGAGGGCGAGGAAAGAAGGGGAAATAAGAGGAGGAATAAGAGTACGCCGTGTGGCATCTCGCAGGTGTAGTTGTTTTCTGGATGGGTGCCATGAGCGTTAGTAGGTCCTAGCGAGGTGCTGACGAAGAAGGGAAGAGGAGAACACAGGAAGGGGCTCAGCGCCAAGGAGCGGGAAACGAGTTTGAGGGCGAGGAAGGAGGGAAGAGGATAGAGGAGGATGGCGAATGAGGGCGAGGAAGAGGGGAAGAGGAGGTGGAGGGAAAGTTAAGAGGCAGGAAGAGAAGGAGAGAATTGGAAGGGAGGAGAATGAGGGGCAAAGAAGAAGAAGTATTGCTACTGAGGAAGAGGGTGGGGATAAAGGAGGACCAGGAGAAGGAAGGGGAGGAGGAGGAAAAGAATTAACAGTTGTGAAGGATACAACGGACACTCAATATAAACGAGGAAGAAGATTAAGAAGAAGCAAAATAAACAAGGATAAGAAGAAGCAGGAGATGAAAATACACAATGGTAAGAAGATAAGAAAGGAAAAGCCAAACACAAAATAAAACAAGATAAGAAGATTAAGAAGGAAGAAAAGCAAACACCAAAATAAACAAGTGAAGAAGTTAGAGAAGAAAAAAGCAAACACAAAATAAACAAGGAGAAGTTAAGAAGTAAGAAGAAGGAAACACGAATAAACAAGAAGATCGCAAAAAGCACCCTAGGAGACCGATAATTCCCAGAAGCTCCCCCCGACGGGCGCCGCGACGAGCCACAGAGGCCAACCGGGGGTATGGGTGGGGGTGGCGAGCGCGTGGCGGCGGGCGGGCCTTGGAGCGCTGGATGCCTTATGGTTATTTCTCACGGGCGTGAAGGGGACCGACAGTGACTGGGCGCGACGGGGGGCGTTCGGGAGGCGCGGGGAAGTCCGATATATGGGAAGGCGGCGGGCGTGGTGGAGGGTGAGGGTGAGAGGCGTGGGTGGAGGGTGGAGAGGTTGGAGGGCGAAGCGGCATATGGGTTACTTTCTTCTCCTTAAATCTTCTGTCCGCTGGTTTTTTTAATCGAGGTTCCGTTTGAGATTGCTTAAGGTGTGAGGGTGGAGGGCGTGGGATGAGAGGGTTCGATGGGCTCGAGTTGTGGTGAGGGTAAGAGGCGAATGGGTGGAGGGTCTGGAGGGCAAGGGTGTGAGGTGGAGGCGAGGGTTTATTGTGTCGCTGTACGAGGAGCCGTACAGGTTGCGTCTAGTAGGGTTAGAGAGGTGCTAGTGCGAAGGTTGGCTAGTGGTCGAAGTTTCTTCTTCCCTTATTTTTGTGTGGGGCGAGTGTGTTTTTCCTGAGGGCCCGTATGCGCGTCTCTCACTAGAAGGAGAAAGTTGTATACGATTGCGAGTGTCTGGGTTATCAAGTCTTATTTGTGAGACTCGACGTCTGGCTGCTCGGAGGGAAAAAGGGATACTTTGGAGCGCGGCTGAGGTATTGGATTGTTAGCAGATTGCACGGAAAGGAAACGCGGTTCATTGCCACTCAAGACAGGTAATAGTAGCCTCAGGAAGGACAAGTAAGAGTGAAGAAAGAAGAGATATGTGTATTGTGG
>NW_020868615.1:675650-686411 GCF_003789085.1 Penaeus vannamei | reverse complement strand
GAATTTAAAATCCGAGAATTTCAATCACTTTTCAAAAAAATGAAGGAACGGCCAAAAATTACACGGGGCGAGGGAGGGAAAAGTGGAGTGGATTGGGCAGCAGAACATCCAATAGGTGGAGAAAATACCAGTCATAATAATGTTCTCCGTGCTGGAGATTCAACAGCGCGGGCTCGAGGAAGATTTGAATAACGCTGCATATATATCAGACGGAGAGAGGCGAATAATATGGTATATTTGAAGCAGTAACGTCGAAAGAGAGATAATGAGGGAGTGAGTGTGTAAATAAATGAAACAGTGAGTGAGGGAGTTGGTGGAGAATATGAGAGAGAGAGAGAGAGAGAGAGAGAAGAGAGAGAGAGAGAGAGAGAGAGAGAGAGAGAGAGAGAGAGAGAGAGAGAGAGAGAGAGAGAGAGAGAGAGAGAGAGAGAGAGAGAGAGAGATCAGAAAGAAAGCGACAGAAGAAACCAATCAGAAAAAAAAAACGAGAGGGAGAGACGAAAGACGATCGCAAAGAGAACGAGAGACAGACCGACAAAGAGAACGAGACCAAGAGATAATAAAAATACAGCCGTGAAGAGTATCATCATCAAACTTTTTGGCGAACTTGTAACTGGCTTATTCCGCGGGGCCTCGCAATGCCCCCCTCCCTCCCCCCCCCTCCCTCCATCTCCTCCATCCCCTCCTTCGGGAACTCGATCGTAATCCCGCCTTTAGTAACTTCTTTAACGGCGGCGGGCTTCTGCTGGATCGGGGTCTGCGCGCCCCTTCGCCTCGTTCGCGGGCGTCGGCTGCGGCGCGCGGGCTTATCTCGGTTTCTAATGGTTTTCGTTATTCCTCTACCTTTCTATTCTCCTTCCTCTTTCTGTTTTTCGTATTCCTGATTATACTTCGTCGTACCGTTCTTCTTCCTCTTTCTGTTCTTCGTCTTCCTGATTTTACTTCCTCTTACCTTTCTCCCTCCCCTTTCTGTTCTTCGTCTTCTTAATTCTACTTCCTCGTACCTATCTTCTTCCTCTTTCCCTTTCTATTCTCCGTCTTCCTCCCCCTCCCCCTCCTCTCCCATTCCTCCACCAAGACGCCAAAGACCCTTCACCCACCACCCACGCCCCCTCCCGCGCCCTGTCCTCCACGCCCCCTCCCCGCGCCCCGTCCTCCTCGCCCCGTCCTCCCTCCCCCCTCCTCGCGCCCCCCTCCCTTCACCCACCACCCACGCCCTCCCCCCTCCCCTCCCGCGCCCGTCCTCCCCGCCGCGCCGCCAAACCCCAAGGAGACGGACGGCTCATCGCCCGTGCAACATCCCCAGCAGCGTCTGAGGGCGGAGCGGACGACGTCGTCCGGGCGTGCGTGCCCCTCCCCCCCCCTGCCACTCCCCCCCCCCCCCGTAACGGGCGGCCGTAAAGCGCGGCGCGACGGCTCGGAAGTGCGGCTCGACACGACATAAACCCGAGGTCCCCGTGAGAAGAGGCGTCGCGGGGGCCGTCGATCCCTCCGCCAGAGCCTGCTTGGGCATCTTCTTCCGCCTCGTCCCCTTCGTCTACCCGCCCCTGCTCTACTCCCCGCATCCTCTCCCTCCCTTCTCCCTTCGTCTACCCGCTCGCCCTTTCGCCCCTGCTCTACTCCAGCATCCTCTCCTTCCCTCTCCTTACGCCTCTCCTGCTTTCCTTTCTCGCCCCTTCCCCATTTCCCCATTCCCCGTTCCCATCACCGTTCTCTCCTACATCCATCTTTACCCTCACTCCTCTATCTTCACCCTTTACCCCAGTCCCTCTCCCTTCCCCTCCCTCCCCCTCTCTTTATCTCCCTCCTCATCCCGAAGACCCGCGACTGATGTCATTCCATCTCGGGAGTGATACGAGCCTAGTACTCCCCGGTACTCGCCTGGTACCCCCCCCCCCCCCCGTACTCGCCAGTACTCCCGGTACTCGCCTAGTACTCCCCCGTACTAGTCTAGTACCCCCCGGTACTCGCCTAGTACTCCCCGGTACTCGCCTAGTACCCGGTACTCGCCTAGTACCCCCCCGGTACTCGCCTAGTACCCCCCCGTACTCGCCTAGTACCCCCCCGGTACTCGCCCAGTACTCCCCCGGTACTCGTCCAGTACTCGCTCCCAGTATACTCGTCCAGTACTCCCCGGTCCACTCCCCCGGTACTCAGTACTCCCCCGGTACTCGTCCAGTACTCCCCGTACTCGCCAGTACTCCCCCGGTACTCCCCCGGTACTCGTCCAGTACTCCCCCGTACTCGTCCAGTACTCCCCGGTACTCGTCCAGTACTCCCCCGGTACTCGTCCAGTACCCCCCGGTACTCCCCCCCGGTACTCGCCTAGTACCCCCCCCCTACTCCCCCGGTACTCGCCCGGTACTCGCCGCCCCTCTTCCGCGACGACGAAGCCTGACCGGGAGATTGAGACAGCGCGCTTCTACTCCCTGCAACGGCGCTGCAATGTGCAAGGGGGGGGGGGATTGCAATGATGCAGGGGCCCTTCCGCGGTTATTGAATTATCTCTTACGTACTGCCGATGGCGGAGTCGGCAAGAAAACACTGCAATGGCTAGCTGTACGTCGGCGGTTCTGGGCGAAAGGCAACTTTTAACAGTGTAACTTTAACTCCGTATGTAAATACATCTTTTTTTTTTTAATAAACAGGAAAAAATATTAAACCAATGAATGAATATATATATAAATGCATACAAAACTGCACTTACAGATACACGTGTGTGAGTAATACTGCGTGTATTTTTTTATTTTGTGTGTGTGTGTGTGTGTGTGTGTGTGTGTGTGTGTGTGTGTGTGTGTGTGTGTGTGTGTGTGCGTGCGTGCGTGCGTGCGTGCGTGCGTGCGTGCGTGCGTGCGTGCGTGCGTGCGTGCGTGCGTGCGTGTGCGCGTGCGTGTGTTGGGTGTGCGCGCGCGTGCATGTGTGTGTTTATGTTCCACAAAACATTCATACATAAACGAAATTTAAGAAATTCGGAACAAAAAAAAAAGAAAAAAAATAAATCCTCAAAAATACAAAAACGTCTTCAATTCCTCCGTTCTATAAACAGTGGAATCGGCTGAAACACTTTCAAAACTTGGGAAATTTATTTCGATCTCAGCGGGATAACTCTATTGAATCACTCAAAAAATCATCGGTTAACGAACGAATCAGGGGAAGGAGGGATAGAGATAGGAGGGAGGGAGGAGGGAGGGAGGGAGGGAGGGAGGGAGGGAAGGAGGTAAGGAGAGGAGAAAGGAGGGATAGGAAAGGAGGGAGGAGGAAGAGAAGGAGAGAGAGAAGGAGGGAAGAGGGGGAGGGAGGAGGGAGGGAGGGAGGGAGGGAGGGAGGAGGAGGAGAGAGGGAGGGGAGGAGAGAAAAAGAGAGGAAGGGAAAGATCGAAGGAGAGAGGAAGGAAGGAGGAAGCAGAGATGGGAAAGGAGAGAAAAAGAAGGAGAGGGAGGAAAGGAGAAAAAAGAGGGGAAGCAGAGAAAGAAGGAAGAAGAGAGAGGGAGGGAAAGAGAGGAGAGAATGGAAGAAGAAGAGAGAGAGGGAGAGAGAGGAGCTTGAGAGGGAGGGAGGCAGGACTGGAAGAGGGGGGAGGGAGATTGAGAAACCACGAGAGAGGGAAGGAAACAAAAATAAAAAATAAGCGTAAAAATTAACAGAATACTTAACAACAGTGTGTACAAATGATGTAAAAAAAAGAAAAAAAGAAAAAAAAATAAATAAATCTAAATGAAAGAGACAAAAGAACACCTACTTCAAATAATCACACAGACGGACTTGTCGACTTAATTTACGGAAGTAATGCTAAGAAAAAAGATAAAGACAAAAAAGACAAAAGACAAAAAAAGACAAAAAAGACAAGAGACAGAAATACAAAAAAAGATTTAAAAAAAAGGCAAAAAAGACAGAAGATAAAGGAATAAAAAACACAAAAAGACAAAAAAGACAAAAACAAAAAAACAAAAAGACAAATACAAAAAAAGGCAAAAAAGACAAAAGATAAAGGAATAAAAAAGATAAAATACAAAAAATACAAGAAATAAAAAAAAAGACAAAAGACAAAAAAGGGAAAAAAAGACAAAAGACATAAAACAATACACAAAAAATACAAAAAGACAACATACAAAAAAAAGACAAAGACAAATAACAAAAAATAAAGAAAAGACAAAAGACAAAAAAGGAGACAAAAAAACAACAACAAACAAACAAACATCAAACGACCGACTGAACAAACGCATCACCCTACCTCATACAAAGCAAAATCAAACAAGTTCCTCCTTTCCTTTATTATCTCTTCGGTCCTTCTCTCTTTTCCCTTTCTTCTCTTCTTCTCTTCCCCTCTTTCCTTCCCTCCCTTCCTCCCACCTTCCTTCCTTTCTTTCTCTCTCTTTTCATTTCTTCCCTCTTTCACCCCCTCCTTTTCCCCCTCCTCTTTCGACTGCCTGCTTCCCCCCTTCCCCATTTCCTCCTCTTTCCTTCCCCTCTACTTCCCTACTTTACTCCCTACCTCCTTTTTCCTTTCCTTTCTCTTTCTCTCTTTCCCTTTATGACTCTCTTACTTCCTCTTCCTCCTCTTCTCTTTCTTTTTATTCCGTTCCATTCCCTTTCCTTCTCTCCTCTCTTTATCTTCCTTCCCTTTCCTCCTCCTCTCCCCTCCCTTCCCTTTCCCTCTCCTCCCTTCCTCTCCCCTTTCCCTTCCCTTTCCCTTCCCCTCCCCTCCCCTTCCATTCCCTTCCCCTCTCCTCCCCTCCCCATCCTCTCCCTCCCTCTCTCCTCCCCTTCCCCTCCCTCCCTCCCCCCTCCTTCCCCTCCCTCACCCCCCCCCCCTCGCTGCCCCTTATCGCCCGCCCGCCAAAGACACGGATAAAGAGTAGGAGCGGAATGCCGTTGCGGTCTCCTGCTATCAGCTTATCTCTGCAGCCACGCACCGATGGGGGGGTGGGTGAGGGGTGAGGGGAAAGGGGAGGGGGAAGAGGGGGTGGGGGTGGGGGGCTACAAAGGCTTTAAGCTCCCTCGCAAACCTGGACGGGGAGTGGGAAGGAGGAGAGGGAGTAAGGGGGGGAAGGAGGGAGGGAGAAGGGGGGAAGGGGGGAAGAAGGGGGGGGGAAGGAGGAAGGGAGAAGGAGGAGGAGAAGAGAAGGAGTAAGGGGGGGAAGGAGGAAAGGAGAAGGGAAATAAGAGGGAGTAAGGGGGGAGGAGGAGGGAAGAGGAAAAGGGAGAAAGGGAGAAGGAGGAAGAGAAGGAGTAAGGGGGGAAGGAGGGAAAGGGAGAAGGGAAATAAGAGGGAGTAAGGGGGGGAGGAGGAGGGAAGGAGGAAAGGGAATAAGGGAGGAGGAGGGCAGAGAGGTAAGGGAGGAAAGGGTGGGGAGGGAGAAAGGGAGGAAGGAGGAAAGAGAGTAAGGTTGGGAAGGATGAAAGAAAAGGGGAAGGATGGGTGAAGAAGGATGGAGGGGATAAAGAAAGCGCAGGGAGAAAGGAAGAGGGATGGAGGGGATAAAAGAAGGGAAGAAGGCAGAAAGAAAAAAAGGTAGAGAAGGAGTCCCCCAAAAGAAAAAAAAGAAAAAGGAGATACAACGAAGGAAAGAGAAAGGGAAAAGAGACAAGGTAGAGGTCCCAAAAAGAAAAAAAAAAAGAAAGGAATACAACGAAGGAAGAGATAGAGGAGGAAAAAAAAAGAAAGAGATACAACGAAGTAGAGGAAAAAAGAAAAAAAAAGACGACCCAAAAAGAAAAAAAAGAAGGAGATATAACGAAAGGAAAGAAAAAAAAGAAGAAAAGGTAGAGAAAGATCCCTCCCCCCCCAAAAAAATAAAGATATAACGAACGAAAGAAAGAAAAAAGAAAGCGAGTGAGAGAGAGAGAGAAAAAAAACCCACCCCCCACCCCCTATAACGAACGAAAGGAAAAGAAAAAAAAAACGCGTGAGAGAGAGAGAGAAAAAAAAAAAAAAAACCCACCCCCCCAAACCCCCCCCCCCCCCCCGCCGATGCCTTGAGGGTGGTCGAGCGGACGCCCGGATTAAGCGGGCCGGTCTCTGTCTTTTTCGTCCGGTCTGCCATTCACAGTCCCGCGCCTTTGTCCGGGGGCTTGCTTGCTTGCTTGCTTGCTTGCTGCTTGCTTGCTGCTTTGCTCTTGCTTGCTTGCTTGCTTGCTCGCTTGTTTGCTACTTGCTTGCTTGCTTGCTTGCTTGCTCGGGCCTCGCTGCTTGCTTGACCTTGCTTGCTGCTGCTTCTCGCTTGCTTGTTCTGCTTGCTTTGCTTGCTTGCTTGCTTGCTCGCTCGCTCGCTTGCTCGCTTGCTCGGGGCTCGCTCTGTGTGCTTGTTTTGCGCCCGGCTTTCAGCGCCTTATCTCTCGGCCTTTGGGAATGCTCCTTGGCGACCGGGTCGTTATCTCGGGCGCTCGTTATCGCGCGCCGCCTCCTCCTCCTCCTCCTCCGCGTTCCTCGCCTTTTCTCTTTCTCCTCCTCCTCCGCCTTCTTCTCTCTCTCCGCCTTCTTCTCTTTCTTCTCCTCCGCCTTCTTCTCTTTCGCCTTCTTCTCTTCTCCTCCTCTCCCCCGCCATTCTTCACTTTCTCCTCCTCCTCCACCTTCTTCTCTTTCTCTTTCTTTTCTCCTCCGCTTCTTCTTCTTCTTCTTCTTCTTCTTCTTTCTTCTTCTTCTTCTTTCTTCTTCTTCTTTCTTCTTCTTCTTCTTCTTCTTCTTCTCTCTTCTCCTCCTCCTCCCCTCCTCTACCACCCTCATCTACCTCCTCTCCTTCCTCCTCCTCCGCCTTACCATTCTCTTTCTCCTCCTCCTCTTCCTCTACCACTTTTTCTTCCCCCTTCTCTTTCTATTTCTCTTTCTCTTTTTCCTCCTCATCCCCCTTCTCTTCCTCTATCACTTTTCATCTTCCTCCCTCCATCTCCTCCTCCATCACCTCCCCCATTTCCCTCCTCCACCTCTATCTCCAAGACCACTAACTCTTCCTCCTCCTCCATCACCTCCACCACTACCTCCTCCTCTTACTCTTCCTCCTTTTCCTCCTCCTTTCTCCTTCACCCTCCCCTCCCCTCCTTCCTCTTCCCTTCACTCTCATCATCTTCTTCCCTTTTCTTCCTATTCCTCCTCCCCCTCCCCTCTCCCCTCCTCCCCTCTTCCCTCTCCCCTCCCCCTCCCCTCCCCCCCCCCTCCCCTCCCCTTCCCCCACTTCCCTTCCCTCCTCTCCCCTTCCCCTCTCCCCCTCCCCCTCTCCCCTTCCCCTTCCCCCTCTCCCACTCCCTCTCCCATCCCCCATCCCCTCCCCCCCCTCTCCCCTCTCCCCTCCCACTCCCTTCCCCCTCCCCCGTCGCCGTCGTCATTAAAATGCGACGACCGCGCCATCTTCCTGCTCTCGTTTACGACTAGATCTCCGCCGTCCTTCAACAACAAACCCCCCCCCCCCCCCGACGCGAACGGCATTTTGAGCGTCCCTTTAAACCTCCTGCATGACAGTAGGCACCCGCACACATACGCACGGGCATGCACGTACAGCGCACGCACGCCAGCACGCGCACACGAACATAACACTTGGGGACGAACGATAAAACATATACGTATGTATGCACGTAAGTGGACAAACACAGACACAGACACAGACATACACCACACACACACAACACACACACACACACACACACACACCACACACACCACACACACACACACACACACACACGCCACGCACTTTATCAAAATGAGTTTAAATCGGTCTCTAATATCTAACCGGAAAGCAGCCGGCCACGAGTCCAAGGCGAAATTTGGATCCATCCTCACACAAAAACGACCCTACGGCACGTGCGTCGCCTGATGCATAATGTCCGCAAATCCCCCCCCCTCCCCAATCTTTTCCCCCTCTCCCACTCCAACTTTCTTCCCCTACTCCCCTCCCGCCTCCCCTAATCGTCATCGCCTCCCCCTCTCTCCATTCCTTCCCTTTCTCTCCTCTTCTTCTCCCCCCCTCTTCCTACTTACAACTTCCACTCTCATCCTCCTTTCCGCCTTCCTTCCTCTTCCTCCTCCTCCTTCCCCTTCCTCTCCCATCTCTCCCTCTCCCCCCCAACCCCTCTCAAACCTGAATTATCTTCCTCTGTTTAAGCCACCTTTCCTCTTTCCTTTTCTCCCCCACCCTTCCCAACCCCCTCACCCTTCCCTACCCTCCCCCCTCCAACCTCCCTCCCCCTTCCTTCACCTCCCTCACCCTCCCCTCCCCCCTCCTTCATCCACCCTCCTCCTCCTCCCTCCCACCTCCCTCACCTCCCTCCTCCCTCCCCCTCCCTCCCCTCCCCCGCCCCTCCCCCCGTGGGCGCCCCAGGATGAGGACGGATGACCGGGTTCTTTCACGGGCGCAAAATGGCTCTCCCAGCACAGGTTTACAACGAGTGGGTTCTGGCGATAGCTTATCAGCGGCGCCGGATAAGGAGGGAGGGGAGGCGCTGCCGGGGATAAGCTCTCGGACAAGCGGCTCCTGCCTCCCCCCCCCCACCCGTGCCCCTATGCCATGGGGAGGGTATAGGGGCATACGGGGCATGGGTGGGGAAGGGATGGGCGAGGGGCACGTATGGAGGGGGGGAGAAGGTGGTTGGGCAAGGGGAGGGGGCAGGAGGGGAGGGAGGGTATGGGGGGAAGGGTGGTTGGGTGAGGGGGGCATGTGTGGGGGTGAGTGGAGGTAGGGGGAAGCATGAGAAGAGGGAAATGCAAGGATTAAAGGAGAGAGAGAAGAAAATGAAACATAAGAGGGAGGGAGAGGAAATGAGCGGCGAGAAAAAGGAAAACGAGAGATAGTATAATAAAAAGAACAACAAAAGAAAGATGGAAAAAAAAGGAAGAGAAGGAGAGAAGAGAGAGAGAGAGAGAGAGAGAGAGAGAGAGAGAGAGAGAGAGAGAGAGAGAGGAGAGAGAGAGAGAGAGAGAGAGAGAGAGAGAAGAGAGAGAGAGAGAGAGAGACGAAAGAGAGACAAAACAGAGAGAGAGAGGAGAGCGAGAAGCTCTCCGAAAGAGCGGAGAGCGGCGGAGGCGAGCCAGGCGAGCGGAGCGCCCCCCCCCCCCCCCGCCAAGGCTCCCGAAGTCGTCCCGATGTTTGTTTTAGGAAAATTGCCGGGACACGCCGAGGGGGCGCTGGCTGGCGTAAATGCCGCGGTTTTACACGGGGCGAGAGACTTCCTTCCTTCCTTCCTTCCTCCTTCTCTTCTACTTTCCCATCCTCTTTCCTTCTTCCTTCTCTCTTCTTCCTTCCTTTCTTCTCTTTCTTCCTTCTCTCTTCCTTCCATCCTCCCTCCCTATCTTCCTACTTCCCATTCTCTCTTCCTTCCTTCCTACCTTCTTCTCTTTCTTCTTTCCTTCCTTCCTTCCTTCTTTCCCTTCTTCCCACCTCTCTTCTTTCCTTCCTCCTCCCTTCTCTTCCTTCTTCCCATCCCTCTCCTTCCTTCCTTCCTACCTTTCTTACTTCTTCTTCTTTCCTTCCTTCCCCATCATTCTCTTCCTCCCTCCCTCTCTCCCTTCCTTCTCTTCTACACGTTTCTTTTCCTTCCTCCCTCCCTCTCTTCCTTCCTTCCTTCTTCCCATCCTCTCTTCCTCCCTCCCTCCCTTTCTATCTTCCTTCCTACCTTTCTTCTCTCTTCTTCTTTTCCTTCCTTTCCTCCCTCTCTTCCTCATTCTTTTCATTCTTTCCTTCCTTCCTCCATTCATTCATTCTTTCCTTCCTCCCTCTCTTCATTCTCCTCCTCTCCTCCTTCCTCTCTTCCTTCGAAACTACTCGTCACACAGATATATATATATATATATATATATATATATATATATATATATATATATATATATATATATATATATATATACTATATATCAATCACATACATACATACATACATAAATAAGTAGACAAAGACACACATAAACAACACAAACACAAACAAACACACACGCACACGCACCCCCCCCCCCCCCCACACACACACGAACATGCACGCGAACATACACACATACCTTCACGCACATACACACTCAAGCACACAGCTCTTAATAACTAATGAGACAAAGGGTCCGACACACTAATTTATTCATTAACACTGCCTTCAGCGCCCCGCCTCGTCCCTAATCATATACGCGATAAATTACGCCCCACCCTCCCACCTTCAGAACCCACCCCGCTCCCACCTTCAGACCCCACACCCCGCCCCCACCTTCAGATTCCACATCCCGCCCCCACCTTCAGACCCACACCACCCCCCCCACCCATCCACCCTCACACCCACACCCGCCCCCACCTTCAGACCCCACACCCCGCCCCCAACCTTCAGATTCCACATCCCGCCCCCACCTTTCAGATTCCACACCCGCCCCCACCTTCAGACCCCACACCCCCGCCCCCAACCTTCACCCCATCCCCAACCCTCACCCTCACACCCCACCCCGCCCCACCTTCAGATCCCACACCTCATCCCCCACCTTCAGATCCCACCACCCCATCTCCACCCTCACCCTCACACCCCACACCCCACCCAACCCTCACCCTCACACCCCATCCCCACTCTCACACCCCACACCCCACCCGCCCCCACCTTCAGACCCCACACCCCACATCCCCACCCCCAGCCTAATACCCCCGCCACCTTTAGACCCCACACCTCACCCCCACCTTTAGACCCCACACCCCATACCCCACCCCCACCTTCAGACCCCACACCCCCATCCCCACCCTCACCCCACACCCGACCCCACCTTCAAACCCCACCCCACCCCACCTTCAACCCACACCCATCCCC
>NW_020868615.1:653150-660650 GCF_003789085.1 Penaeus vannamei | reverse complement strand
TTTTCTTTTTTTATTTTTTATTTTTTTTTTTCTTATCCTCGCTTCGCATCTTCCGGTCATCAAAATCTCCTCAGCATTTGCGAGGATTTAGCCACAAGCATTTCATTTTGCTGATGCTAGGATTTTCTTTTCGTTTTTCATTTTTTCTCACTTTTTCGTTTTTTTTCTTGTTTTTTCGTGTTTTAAGGTTTTCGTTTATATTTTTTTTTTTTAAGGTTTTCGTTTTCTTTCGTTTTTTTTAAGGTTTCGTAAGTTTTTTCTTTCTTTTTTTAAGGTTTTCGTTTTATCGTTTTATTATTTTTTCGTTTTTCGTTTTTTTTCGTATTTCTTGTTTTTCTTTTATCTTTCTTGTAGTTTCTCTTTCTTTTCTTTTCTTTCTTCATTTTCTTCTGGATAATTGAAGTCGTGCGGTTTTTAGTGTTTATCCGCAGACATTCATTTACTAACATTCAAAATGCATTGATACTATATACAACACACGCGCGCACTCACACACACACACACACACACAACAACACACACACACCACACACACACACACACACAAAAAAAAAAAAAAAAATAAAAAAAATATAATAATAATAACACACACACACAACACACACACACACACACACACACACACACACACACACACACACAACACACACACCACACACACCACAACACACACACACACACAACCCCCCCCAAAAAAAAAAAAAAAAAAAAAAACACACAGCAACACAACTAACACTCACACACACAAACAAACAAACAAACACACAGACACGGACTCCGAACGCACCAATCTGTTTATTACACACCATTTAGTCAATTAAATAACCAGCGCCACAGTACCGCGTTCGAGCATCGCTGTTGACGTTCACACCCGACTCAAAACGTAAACAAAGGTATTATTATCGTTATTTTATTTCCCCGGTATTGCGCGTCCTTAAGCGATTGACAGGGGGGACAGATGACCCCTGTGTGACGGGGGGGGAGCGTGGACGGGTGACGCGACGCGACGTGACGGGGATGGGGGGGGGTTAGGGGAGAGGGAAAGGAGGAGGGGGGAGAGGGGTATTATGTATGATATATGTGTTTTTTGTGTTTTATTGTGTGTGGTATATGTGTGCTGTGTGTTGTCTGTGTGTGAGTATAGTTGTTGTATTATGTGTGTGTATGTGTGGGTGGCGGTGTGTGTTTAATGTATGTGCATTGTTGTGTGTGCGTGATGTGTGTTGCGGTGCGAGTTGTCTGTTCGCTGTTATAGTGGTAGGATGACTGACAATACTCTATGTGCGGATATCAATACATAGACGAACGGTTATAAAGGTGAATAGATAGACAGATGAATCCAATAGCATGAAAAGATACAGATGTAACTAGGCCTATATATATGTATTATATACTATATATATATATATATATATATATATATATATATATACTATATATATATATATATATATGTATAGATATATGTATGTAATATATATATATATTATATTTATATATATGTATGTATATATATATATATATATATATATAATATATATATATATATTATATGTGTGTGTGTGTGTGCACCTGTGTGTGAACCCTGTGATTGACTGTGTGTATGCTTGTGTGTGTCATGTATGAGTGTGTGTGTATGTGTTGTGTGTATGTCCGCTGTGTGTATGTATGAGTGACAAGTGTGTGAATGTGTGTGTTGTATGTGGTAGTGGTATAGTATGCCGGAGTGTGTGTAGTATGGTGCGGTGGTGTGTGTATGCCGCGTTGTGTGTGTGTGATGGTTGTGTGTGTGGTGTGTGAGCGAGAGAGTGTGGGTGTGTGTGTGTGTTGAGTGTGTTGTGTTATGTATATGTATATGTTATATAATATATATATATAATATATATATATATATATATATATAAACACGCGTATACATATATACAAAATACATATACACACACACACCACACACAACACACCATATATATATATATATATATATATAAATATATATATTATACTATACACACACACCACACACAGAACAATACTGGAAATTAAGAAATAACATAGATTCAGCCCGCAGCTATGACACGGTGGCGAAATTTGCCACTAACAAATTTTCCAGAACTTCAAATTTCCGCCAACAGATGTGAACCGAAATTAGAAGGAGAAAAAAAAGCAAGAGAGTAAAAGGAGAAAAGAGGAGAGAGAAGAGAGAGAAAAGAGAGCGAGACAAGAGAGAGCAAGAGAGGAAGAGAGAGAGAGAGAGAAGAGGAGGAGAGAAGAGAGAGAGATAGAGAGAGAGAGAGAAGGAGAGGGGAGAGAGAGAGGAGAGGAGAGAGGAGAGAGAGGGGGGGGGAGAGAGAGAGAGGAGAGATAAATAGAGAAGGAAAAACTAATAGAAAAAAAATGAGAGTAATAGAGAAATCCTAAAACAAATCAGAGAAAAAAATAGAAATCAAAAAAGGAATAGTGAAGGAGAGAGAAGGAGGAGAGGAGGAGAGAAAGGGAAAGAAGAGAAGGAAAAACAAAACAGAAAAATAGTGAGAGTTGGAGAAATGCTAAACAAATCAGAGAAAAAAAAATCCAAAAAAGGAATTTTAGGAAGAGAAGAAGAGAGACAGAGAAAGAAAACAGAGAGGACAAGGAGAAAGAAAATGAAAATAAAACAAAACAACAAATTACAAAGAAAGAAAACACAAACCAAACAAGAAAAAGCCTCCCCCCAACCCCCACCACCCCACTCCTCACCCCCAAAAAAAAAAAAAAAATCAAGAAAATCAGAATACAAACAACTTGATCTTTTTTTTTTACTTTTTTTTTTTTTTTTTTTTTTTTTTTTTTTTTTTTTTTTTTTTTTTTTTTTTTTTTTGAAAACTTTAGAAAACAAGAACTCGACTTTCTCCTCGGCGCCCTCGTCTCAGGAGAGCGTCTATCTCGGCGGGATCCGGGGGCGTGCGCTGGGTGGGCGTGCTTGTGTGCTTGTGTGTCTGTCTGTCTGTCTGCTGTGTGCTGCGAGGGACCGGTTTGTTTGGGTTTGGGTGCCGGGGCTGGAATAAAGGGCGGGGGGGGGGTTGTTGTTGTTGTTTGAATTTCTGGTGTGTTGGTTGTTTGGTGGGTTTTGTTGTTTTGTTTTTGTTTGTTGTGGTGTTTTTTTTGTTTTGTTTTTGTGTGTTGTGTATTTTGTTCTCTCCCTCGTCTGTTCTTTGTCTGTCTCTCCTTTTTATTCTCTCTCTCTCTCTCTCTCTCTCTGCTCTCTCTCTCTCTCTCTCTCTCTCTCTCTCTCTCTCTCTCTCTCTCTCTCTTCTCTCTCTTCTCTTCTTTCCCTCTCTCTCTCTTCCCTCTCTCCCTCCCTCTCTCTCTCTCTCTTCTCTCCTCTCTCTCTCTCTCTCTTCTCTCTCTTCTTCTCTCTCTCTCTTCTCTCTCTCTTCTCTCTCTCTCTCCTCTTCCCTTTCCCTTTTCCCTTCCCTTTCCCTTTCCCTTTCCCTTTCCCTTTCCCTTTCCCATCCTCCCTCCCTTCCTCCCTCCACGCCTTCCCTTCCCCCTTCCCTCCCTCCTCCCTCCCTCATCCTCCCTCCCTTTTCCCTTCCTCATTCTTTTTATGACTGGCTGGCAACTACAGTCTACTGGGGAAAGAGGATGAAAAGAAGGGGTGGTAGTTGGGGGGAGGGCAGGGGGAGGAAGAGGGAGGCGAAGGCGGGGGGGGGGGTATTGGAAAATAGTAGCAGGGTTTGGAAAGGGAAGGGAAGGGAGGGAGGGGAGGAGGAGGAGGGAGAAGGAAGGGAGGGGGAAGGAGAGGGAGGGAAGAGGAGGAATGGAGGAAGGATGGGGCGGGAAGGAAAGGGAATAGAGTGGAAGCGGAGGAGAAGGAGAAAGGGGAAGGAGGGGGTGGGAAGGGAAAGGAGGAAAGAGTGGATGAAAGAGGAGGAGGAGGAGGGAGGGGATAATGTGAGTAAGAAGCAATTGACGAAGATAGAGGGAAGAGGAAAAGGGGAAAGGGAAGGATGTGAGTGGGAAGAGGAAGTACCTGGATGAAAGGGGGGGAATGGATAACAAGCTGGGGGAAGGAGGGGGGTTGAATAGTAAGGAAGGAGGGGAGCGGGAAAGGTAGAAGCAGGGAAGGGAGAAGGAGGAGGAAGGGGAGGAAGGAGAAAGAAGGAGAAGGAGGGGGAAGGAGCAGGAGGAAGGAGAGAGGAAGGAGGGGAGAAAAGGAGAGGAGGAGTATGAAAGGAAGGAGGGAACGGAGGGAAGAATAGAAGGAGGACGGAAGAGGAGGAGGAGGGGACGAAGAAGTAAGGAGAGAGAAGAGAAGTTTAGAAGAGAGGAGGAGGAGAGAAGAAGAGGAGGAGGAGGAGGGGTGGGCGAAGTACGAAGGAGGATGAGGGAGGGAAGTAAAGGAGGAGGAAAAGGAGGGAGGAGGGATAATAAGAAGCAGAGTTAAGAGGGGGGAGAAGAAGTAGAAGAGAAGGAGGAAAAGGAGGGAGGAGTAGAGACGAAGCAGCAGTCAGGAAGGAGGGAAGGGAGGAAACGAAGGTTAGAAGGAGGAGGAGGGACGACGTAGAAGAAAGAGGAGGGAGGGAAGCAAAAAGGAGGGAGGAGGAGGAAGGAAGGAGGCGTGACGAAGTAGAAGGCAGAAGAAGGAGAGAGAAAGTAAAAGGAGGAGAGGAGGAGGAGGAGGAGGAGGAGGAGGGACGAAGTAGAAGGAGGAGGAGGAGGAGGAGGGGACGAAGTTTTAGAAGCAGGGAAGAAAGAAGGAGGGAGGGAAGTAGAAGCAGAAAGAAGGAGAGAGAGAAGTAGAAGGGGAGGAGGAGGGGACATGTAGCAGCAGAAGAAAGAAGGAGTGGAGCGGAAGTAGAAGCAGAAAGAAGAAGGAGAGAGAGAAGTAGAAGCGAAAGAAGGGGAGGAGAGATGTTAGAAGGGGAGGAGAGAGGGAAGTAAAAGGAGGGAGGAGAGGACGAAAGAGAATGAAGGATGAAAAGGAGGAGGAGGAGGGAGGGAAGTAAAAAGGAGGAGGAGGAAGGAGGGACGAAGTAGAAGCCAGAAGAAAGTAAGGAGGAGGGAAAGTAGAAGCAGAAAAAGGACGACAGAGAGAAGTAGAAGTTAGAAGCAGAAGAAGAAGGAGAGAGAGAAGTAGAAGTTAGGAAGGGAGAGAGAGAGCAGAAAGCAAGAAGGAGAGAGAGAATAGAAGTTGAAGAGAGAGAGAAGCAGAAAGAAGAAGGGAGGAGAGAAGTAGAGGAGGAGAGAGAGAAGCAGAAGTAGAGGAGGAGGAGGAGGAGGGACGAATGTAGAAGAGAAGGAGGGAGGATTAGACGGAAGCAGAAGAAAGGAGGGAGGAAGTTAGAAGCAGAAGAAAGAAAGGGAGAAGAGAAGTAAAAGCCAGAAAGACGGGAAGAAGCGGGGAGTGGAAATAGGAGCAGAAAGAAGGAGAGAGAGAAGTAGAAGCAGAGAGAGAGAAGTAGAAGGAAGGAGGAGGAGGGGGATGAGCAAGGGACGAAGTAGAGCAGAAGAAAGAAGGGGTGAGGGGAAAGGTAGAAGCAAAAGAAGAAGGAGAGAGGGAAGTAGAAGCAGAAAGAAGAAAGAGAGAGAGAAGTAGAAGTAGAAGCAGAAAGAAGGAGAGAGAAGAAGTAGAAGTAGAAGCAGAAAAGAAGGAGAGAGAAGAAGCAGAAAGAAGAAGGATGAGGAGAGAAGTAGACGTAGAAGAGGAGGAGGGGGGGGGGAGGGGGAGTAATCGGAAACTGTCCCAGTTTCGGCTATTTGTTCCTTGTTTGTATGGTTGATTTCCTGCAGATGTTGAGCGCTGGCAATGCCATTTATGGGTTCTCTTTTCCGTTTGGTTGTTCCGCTGTTTGGCGTCACGTGCCTGGAGGCGGGGGCGCGAGGGGGGCGGCTCGAGGGCGGGCGCGCGGTCCCGAGTTGTCGTGTTTGAGGGCGGATGGGTTGTTGTTTTTTTATCTTTTTGTCCTTCCTTTTCTTTTTAATATTTTTTTGTCTTTCGTGTTTTTTCTGTTTTTCTTTTTNAAGAGAGACAACAATGAAAAAGAAATATTTAAAAAAATGAAACGTTTCATTTCGAATCTCCCGAAGCTATTCGAATCCTGTAGCTACCAAGTCCCATACGTGAACAAGCGGGCTGTACACATTGTTCAAGATCTCCGATGAACAAGGCAGGAAGATGAATCGTCCCTGAACAAGACCTTATTTTCTGTAGGACATTGTTCGGATCCGTGCGTGGAGGAGAGCTGCTGGCTTGTATGGCCGGGATGTTCGGGCGCCGAAAATCCGAGAGGTTTCGAACGCTTTTTTATAGTGTTGTGTGGGAGTTCGAGTAGGGTGTGTGTGTGTGTAGGTGTATTTTTGTGTGTGTGCGTGTGTGTGTGTGTGTGCTTGTGTTGTGTGTGCTTGTGTGTGTGTGTTGCTTGTGGTGTGTGTGTGCTGTGTGGTCGTGTAAGTGTGTGTGTTGTGTGTGTGTGTGTGTGTATGTGTTAGTGTTGTGTGTGTGTGTGTGTCTGATGGTCTATCTTTAGGAGTGGCGACGCGTGTGTGTGTGTATGTTTTAAGTGTGGCGATAACGTATATGCCTTACAATCTCTCTCTCTCTCTCTCTCTCTCTCTCTCTCTCTCTCTCTCTCTCTCTCTCTCTCTCTCTCTCTCTCTCTCTCTCTCTCTCTCTCTCTCTCTCTCTCTCTCTCTCTCTCTCTCTCTCTCATACCGACACAAAGTCCATTGGAATGCTTTTTTTCCCACAACTATGATTATGATATAAACAAGTATGAAATAGCGAGATTGTTTTATTACTGTACACTGATGACTTGATTCTCAGAGGAAAAAACGCGTTTAGTTTTTTATGAAAAGAAGATTAAAAACGTATTTTATTATCTAAAACTATTGTAGAGAGAGAGAGAGAGATGAGACGAAGAGAGATAGAGAGAGAGAAGAGAGATGAGAGAGAGAGAGAGGAGAGAGAGAGCGAGAGAGAGAGAGAGAGGAGAGAGAGAGAGAGACGGAGAGAGAGAGAAGAGAGAGAGAGAGAGAGAGAGAGAGCGAACGAGAGAGACAGCGAACGAGGGAGAGAGAGAGAGAGAGAAAAATATAGAGCTGAGAGAGAAAGGAAAGGCAGAGGAAAAGGTAAAAAGCTTTTTGATAACACAACCGTCCAAGCAGCCTCCTAAATATTATGATTCATGAGTTCATTTGCAGCCATTCATCGCCGTGGATTCATGTCTCTCATTATCTGATTATAGCTCTATTCACAGCTCTAATTTCATTCAGAACTCCACAACACAGCTAAGTATAGGACATGAGGGATGCTAATTATATTTCTATCAATCGGACAGCCGCGACGCAATCAATTAGAAATAACATGCTGTTCATTTCTTCATCTGGATAATATTATAGATTTTTATTATTTATTCGTAGTCCTTTCACTGTCTCTTATTCTGTCCCCGTTTCCTTTCTATAAAAGATTCTAAGGCCAAAATCTCTGAATATTCTCCTTCCAAGATATTTAGTTGAAAA
>NW_020868615.1:640650-648150 GCF_003789085.1 Penaeus vannamei | reverse complement strand
TAACAACATAAAACCCTCTCCACGTTGTCTGATGGAACATTACACTAACTAGACAATACAGAATAACAGCATACTTTTTAAAATCTATTATTGACGTATCTTTAGAAAACATAAATTAGATCCAAAATTCTAAACATCCGACAAAGTCCAATTTAAATAACATGCCAGAGACCAAAGAAGGATACATAGAATAAAATAAATTCATTCCTCTTTCTCATAAGTCCATTAAGAAACACGTAAGTGGAACGCAGCTTCTTAATGGAATTCTTCGCGAGATAATTGGCAAAGAAGAGAAATAATTATATTAATGGCGGCTGCAGGAACAGTATTAGAATTATTAGAAGTGTCTGTGAGGAATGATATTATAGGAAGTAGATTACTATAAAATATATAAAGTTTCTGCTAATATAATTAATTTTCTATCTGTACATCAGGCCTCTCTCTTTCTTTTCTCTTTCTGTTTCTCTTCTCTCTACTCTCTCTCCTCCTCTTCTCTCTCTCTCTCTCTCTCTCTCTCTCTCTCTACTCTCTCTCTCTCTCTCTCTCTCTCTCTCTCTCTCTCTCTCTCTCTCTCTCTCTCTCTCTTCTCCCTCTCTCTCTTCTCTTCTCTCTCGCTTCAACGTGAAGAAGCAGTAGAAAGGAACATAGACGAATATATTCTTAACCAGGGTCTCTATAAGTGTGAATTAATAGACAATAATTTAAACGAGTATTTTATGGTTATTGTCTGATGATATTGTTCGTCATATAGTTTGCATCAATTGACGATGAATAGAAAAAAAGAGGAGATTGACCCCAATGATCTGAAGTCCATTATTTGTATCAAAATTTCGTAAGCTCGGCTCGCTTCAACACAGTGAGGAGAGGAGGAGGAGGAGGAGGAGGAGGAGAGGAAAGGAAGGAGGAGGAGGGGAGGAGAAGAAGAAGAGGAGGAGGAGGAGGAGGAGAGGAGAAGAGAAGAGAGGAGGAGGAAGGAGAGAAGAAGAAGAAAGGAAGGAGAAGGAGAAGAAAGAAGGAGGAGGAGAAGGAGAAGGAGAAGAGATGAGGAGAGGAGGAGACGATTTTAAGGATGTAAATATTACTGTTTGAGGATATTATAGACGTGAGTAAATATAGATGCTCTAGATATGTGATGATTAAATAGAGGTGAATTTTTTTTGAAGATAAGAATATAAAGGATATTCACTTTGACTGTCTAGATTGAAGAATATATTTTAAGGCAAGCCATTAGAACTTATATATTACCAGTTCTGTGTCATTATGTTGAAATCATTATTGCATTATATGTTTGAAATCATTATGTTGCAGATATATATTATATTATATATTATCATTATTGCAGTTATATGATGTTTGAATCATTATTGCAGATTTATGAATATTATATTACTATATTATTATATTATGTTTGAAATCATTCTTGCAGATTTATATTATATTTAAATATTTTTTAAAGTAAATGTTCCTTCGATATCATGTAGTCATTGCATTAATTAAAGTAAATCATTTTGCACAACTTATAAATGAAATGACTTTGCTTTTGTTATTGCTAGATGTGATCAATGCAATTGATGTATAATTAGTGGATGATTAAAGTAGATTTTAAGTAGAATTCACTCTTTTGCATATAATTAATGTGTGTAATTGTTTGTTGTACGTATCTGTAATATGAAGTGGTTTTGGAGATTAAATCAGAGCAATCTTTGGCAATATAATAAGTGTGTTTGTAAATATTCTTTGTATAAAGTGTTAGTGAGAAGGGATAGTCAGAACAATTTTGATTATTCATGGAATCATTCTTAATACCCTCATTAAGTCTGAAACACTTTAATTTAATTGCAGCGTCCAAACTAATTTTTTTTTATGGGGCAAAATAGGGTAAAAATAGTCCTTTGTGAAAATAGTAAAAAATAACTAAGATATTATTCCAAATTCTAACATAAGCTAATTAAGGAACAATATATAATTACAGTAGAAAAATTAGTTCAGATTATTAAAAAAAATGAGGTAAATAGTACAATACATAGAATTACTAGCAATTCCTAGTCGAAAATCATAGGCTGAAAATAAGATGAAGAGATGAAATGAAAAAGGAATTTATGATAATGAGACGCGTCATAACTAAAGCGATAGTAATGACGAAAAACCAACAACGGAAATATAAAACGTTAAAAGTGTAATTAGCAAAGAAAGCAATAATGTTGAGCTTGCACCTCACGAAGTCCCCCCCCCCCACCCCCACCCCCTCTCTTTCATCCCACGATAGAATAACAATAAATCACACACTGTATTAATTAAAAAGGAAATCATTTTACACAATTCATAAAAAATGACTTTTTTTTTTTTTTTTTTTGATTATATCATTAAAACGGGAAAATTAACATTGAACCCACACTTGAAGAACCCCCTCTCCCCCCTCCCCCGCTTTTCCCTTCTCCTTTGCTCTCCTTGGTCTTTCCTTCTTTCCCTTCTCTTTCTCTTCCTCTTCCCACTTCCCTTATCTCCCTCCCCCTGATCCCCTCACTCTTATCCCTTCCAATCCATCCCCTTCCCCCTCCCCTTCCCTCCTTGACTCCCCCCTATCCTTCTCCTTCCTCCTTCCCCTCCTCCCTCCCCCCCCTTCCCCCCTCCCTCCCCCCTCCCTTATCCTCCCTCCCCTCCTTCCCCTCCCCTCCCTTTTTACCCTCCCCTTCCCCCTCCTAAAAATATCCCCTTCCGCCCTTAAATAAAAATCTTTAAAAAAAAATAATAAAATAAAATAAAATATAAATATAAAATAAATGTTCGCGAGAGAAATTTTGACGAACCTCGCGATCAAAAATTGCTTTAGCGTTTTCCGGTTTCGAAAACTTTTGGGTCCGAGTCCGCCGCCCCTTCCCCGCCCTCGTCACGTTTTCGACCAGCGCAATTATTGGGAAAGTTGGGTGTGCTTGCGTGTGTGCGTGACTGTGGGTGGCTGGGTGGGTGGGTGGTGGGAGGGTGAGTGGGTGGGGTGTGAGTGGGGTGGTGGGGGGTGGGGGTGGGGGTGGGTGGCTGGCTGGGTGTGTGTGTGTGTGTGACTGTGGGTGGCTGGGTGGGTGAGTGTGTGTATGTGTGTGGGTGTGGGTGGGTGGGTGGGGGGGTGACTGTGCGTGTGAGTGTGTGTGTGGGTGTGAGTGTGGGTGGCTGGGTGGGTGACTGTGTGGGAGTGTGTGTGTGGGAGGTGTGTGTGTGTGTGTGTGTGTGTGGTGTGGTGGTGTGTGTGTGTGTGTGTGTGTGTGTGTGTGTGGTGTGTGTGGTAGGGTGGGTGGTGTGGTGACTGTGTGTGTGTGTGGGTGACTGTGTGTGTGTGTGGTGACTGTGTGTGTGTATGGGTGACTGTGTGGTGTGTGTGTGTGTGTGTGCTTGCGTGTGTGCGTGACTGTGGGTGACTGTGTGTGAGTGTGTGTGTGTGTGTGTGTGACTGTGGGTGGTTGGGTGGGTGACTGTGTGTGTGTGTGAAGGTTTGTGTGTGTATGTGTGTGGCTGGGTGGTTGGGTGGGTGACTGTGTGGATGTATGTGCGTGTTGGTGTTTGCGTGTGTGTGTATGGATGGATGTCCGGAAATAAATATGTACGTGCATGAGTGTTTAGTGTTGACAAAATATCATAACCTATTTTCCTGTGTATTGTATAAAAGTCCAACTTCTTCGCAAATCCTAAGACGACACAAGAAAAGCTTTCTGAAACCATTGCCAATCCCACACGCTGATGAAAAACGGAGAGAAATAATGATGATGATGATGATGATGTTGATTGCAACAGGAACAACGAAGGGAAGAACAAGAAAACACGCGAATGTTATTATTATTATTATCATTATTATTATTATTATTATTATTATTATTATTATTATTATTATTATTATTATATTATCATCATTATTATTATTATTATTATTATTATAGTAAGCTATATAAAGAGCCACACTGAAAAAAATCGAGATTTATACCACCAAAGGTGTCAGTGCAGGTCAAGATACAGCTAAGAAAGAATGAAAGAATAGAAAGTCAGCTATTTACGTAAAAAAAAACATGTTAGCTGATCTTTTAAACTTATTAAGAGTCAAAGAAGTTACAATCGCTGAAGGCAATCTATTCCAAAGTCTACAAATAGCAGTAAAAAAGCATCTAGAAAACTGACTTGTAGACGATCGACTTCATATCAAATGCCATTGAATTGAGGGTCATAGAACTTCTTGTAATTCTTGCAGGTTGATCAAAATCATATAAAAACTTATAGAGGGGATGTGAATTATCGGTTACAATCTTATATAAGAATGAAAGAGCCCCAATAACTCTACGATGTCCAATGTCCAAATTTAATGTCCAAATATGGCATATTCGTGTGTTTTCTTGTTCTTCCCTTCGTTGTTCCTGTTGCAATCTGTTCTTCATTAATTCCACACATTGCGACGATCTTAATAACGACGATAATGACATTAACCATGATAATGATAATAATAACATTAATAATGATGACAATGAAAACAATACTGATGATTAGAAAATGATGATAACGAAAATAATGATAACTGATATTGATTAAAGAAAGATTGTAAATAATAAGGATAATAGATAACAGTAACAATAACAATGATAATGATGATAGTAATAATAAAGATATTAACAAAAGAGATAAGAAGAAGAAAGAAAAGACGCACACTGTAAACAAATCTTTAAGAAAATCGAAGACCAACAGAGGAAACGTGACCTTTTATCGGAATTCATCGCCTCGCTCGCCCCTCGCCTCGCATAATTAATCTAATGAGGCTGTTGAATACCCACACCCTCCCTCCCCCCACCCCCACTAACCCCCACCCCCCCCCCCCTCCTTAACCCGGGCACAAACCTTCGACTTAGCCCTCGTCGCCAAGAAAATGCTGAGTCATCGTGATTTGGCGCGCAACCCATCCCCGACCGTCTTTTGTTTTCGTTGAAAGGTCGACGTTACGCCACGGGATATTAGGTTTACACGCCATTATAGAGTGTTTAATGCCTTACACAATATTATAGAGTGTTTAATGCTTTATTTTGGGTAATTTTAGACAAGGAGGGTTCACATGTTCAAAGGCTTGATACCCTGATCATAGGATTATAATATCTACACACTTTTATATAATTTTTTTCCCCGTTTGTGTCAATATATGTCGAAAGAAATGTGCTATTTGAACAATGAAAATACAAGGCTAAATTTGTTCGATAAATGACATAATACGTATAAATTATCGTAAGAAAATGCAAGACGGAAGAATAAAATAACGAAAAATTAATATAGGAAGAAAATGTTTTCTTTGTTTTCTTTGCCGTAAATTAACATTCTCTGAGAGGTTTGCGACGTCAACAAAGCAGCAAAATAACACAAAACAACAAAATGGCGAAGCAGAACGATAAAGAAATACAATAAATAATAATAAAAAACAGATTTTAAAAAAAAAGCGAGAGAGGAACACGAGAACCAAGTAAATAACAGAGAAGTCAACAAGAACAAATTTAATTATAAATGTTAGTCCTTCTACTCTTCTACCCCCCCCACCCCACCCCCATCCCCCACCCCCTCTCACCCGCTTCCACGCGACTATCCTTTCTAGAAATCGTTGTTGGAGTGGCGTCTAGATGTCTGCTCTCCCTCTCTGTCGCTCTTTCTCTCTCTGTCTATTTGTCTGTCTGTTTGTCTGTCTGTCTCTCTCTCTCTCTCTCTCTCGCTCTCTCTCTCTCTCTCTCTCTCTCTATCTCTCTATCTATCTATCTATCTATCTATCTATCTATCTATCTATCTATCTATCTATTCACTTTATCTATCCATCTATCTATCTATCTCTTATTTCTATCTATTTCTCTCTATCTTATATTTTTTTTCTATCCATCTCTCTCTATCTATCTACTTTTTCCATCCATCTCTCTCTCTCTCTCTATCTATTTATCTATCCATTTCTATATATCTCTGTCTATCTATCTATCTGTTTATCTATACATCTATCTATCTTTCTTTCTCTCTCTATCTCTATCTATCTGTCAATCAATCAATCTATCATCTATCTATCTATCCATCTATCTATCTATCTATCTATCTATCTATCCATCCATTCATCATCCATCTATCTATCTATCTATCTATCTATCTATCCATCTATCTATCTATCTGTCTATCTATCTATCTTTATCTCTTCTTCTGCCATTCTATCTACTAGCTACAAGCTACTTATCTATCAATCTATTCTTCCATCCACCCCCTCCCCGCTACCTTACCCCCTTCCCCCCCCTTCACCCCTCTCCAATACGCATAAAGAAATAAAATCAATAAACAAGTAAATAAATCTCAAAATCAACAAATCAATCAAATAAGCAAATAAATAAAATAAGTAAATAAATAAATAAAAATAAGTGAATAAATACAGCTCAGAATCAACAAATCAATCACCAAACAAGTAAATAAATAAAATAAGTAAATAAATAAATAAATAAAGCTCAAAACAACAATTCAATCAATAAGTAAATAAAAAAAATAAATAAAAATTAGTAAATAAATAAAGCTAAATCAAAAATCAATCAACAAACAAATAAATAAAATAAGTAAAATAAATAAATAGAATAAGTAAACAATAAAGCTCAAAATCAACAAATCAATCAATAAGTAAATAAACAAAATAAGTAAATAAATAAATAAAATAAGTAAATAGATAAATAAAATAAGTAAATAAATAAATAAAATAAGTAAATAAATAAAGCTCAAAATCAACAAATCAATCAATAAGTAAATAAACAAAATAAAGTAAATAAATAAATAAACAAAACAAGTCAATAAATAAATAAAACAAATAAAAATAAATAAAGCTCAAAATCAACCAATCCACCGACAAACAAGTCAACAAAGCTCAAAATCCCGAATCACACACCGCAAGCACGGAGAAGCTGAACCTCCGACACCGAGCGAGCGAGAGTGCAAGCAAGGTCAGGTGGATAAGTGTAATCAAATGAGCCAATAAGAGTCAATTCATGCTAAATCACCGCGGACGAGCCAGGGGAGCAAGGTCAGTGGAAGAGGGAGAGAGAGGGAGAGAGGGTGGAGGGGAGAGGGAGAGAGGGAGAGGGGTGGAGGGGGGGAGGGGAGAGGAGGGAGAGAGAGGTGGAAGGAGGGAGAGGGAGAGGAAGGGGAGGAGGGAGAGGGTGGAGGGGAGGGAGGGTGGAGGGGGAGGGAGAGAGAGAGAGAGAGAGAAAGGAACAGAGAGAGCAATGTAATTGGAGGAAGAAAAAGAGAGAGCAATTGTAATTGGAGAGGAAAAAGAGAGAGAGAGTCAGACAGACAGACAGACAAAGACAGACAGGCAGACAGAGACACAAAGAGAAGGCAGAGAGAGCAAAGACATTGGAGAGAGAGAGAGAGACAGGACAGACAGAGACAGAAACAGAGAGAGAGAGAGAGAGAGAAGAAATGGAGAGAGAGAGAGAGAGAGAGAGGAGGAGAGAGAGAGAGAGCGAAGGA
>NW_020868615.1:600827-603327 GCF_003789085.1 Penaeus vannamei | reverse complement strand
ACACCTTGTAGGTTTCGGGACGCCGGTCAGATAACACTGTGTGGTTTCCGCTGGTAATGTTAGCTGTGCAGACGACTATCTAAGGTTGAAGTGAAGTCACCTTAATCCGTGTGTTAATTTCATTGACAGATTTTGTGTTTTAGAATGAGCTTTTAATTTCGAAATTTCGTCAGAGGTGATATCATGTGGTTAAATTATATTCTCAGAACGTATGGCACATTCAGTTGAAAATCCGTTTTCAGCTGCAGAAATGACTTGAATTTCTTGAATCTCTGCTATGTCAATTTTGCTTACGTTTTGCTATAGCCAACTGAGTGTCACTGTGAATTTATCGTTAATTTGAGAGAGAATTAAAGAGACTCGATCATTGAAGTCCATCAACAGTTGGAAATAAGAATTTACATTTCACAGCGTCAGATTTTTTAGAGCAAGGTGAAGAACGTGGACCGCTGGCCGTAGACTTTGCTAGATTGTTCGAAGGCGTGGCGAGACGGTAGGGGGAGGGGGGGAAGGGGGACAAGGACGCGTGACACGGCTCGCATGCCCACGAAAATGTCGCCGATTCTCTTGGTTTGCAAACACGGTCGTCACCCCGTAGTTTCAAGCAGATGAGACTATACCTGAACAGAAGAGGATTCGCTTATGGAATGGCGGAATATCACGAAGGGAAGACCGACCTCAATGAATGGGGTCTTTCTACGTGACTGGGAGGTGGAGGGGGGGCGGGAGGGTATGACGAGGAGGGCCGTGACGTGGCACGCTTGGCGGCGAGGGGAGAGAGAGTGCCTGAGCGGTTGCCCAGCTGCCCCTTATACCCGCGTGTGAGTCGGCCAATCTTCTCCTGTTCGGAGCGCCGTCCGAGGGGGTTCCGAGGACGCTAAAACTCTGTCTCCAGGTAAGGGAATAGAAGATGGTTATTGGTAGAAGGTATTCGTCTTTGGAAATCTGCGTGGCTTCTCTCTTGGTCCTGGAGTGGTGCAGTGCGACGCTGAATTCCTTAAGTCATGAATATGTGTCATGCGAACCAACTCTGAAGCGGATCTGAACATGTGGGTTTATTAATTGGGAGGTTAACGATTCATAGGTCAGACGTTTTCACCGGATCTGAATATTGAGGCCAATTAATTGAGATAAATCAAACTTTTTCTGATCTTTTATCAACGGGGATTAACTACCCTAGCGAATCTGGTGTCGGTGAACATTCTGCGGAACTGTACGTGGAATTATTTTTGCTATTTAATTTTATTCGAAAATCGGTTTCATTCCCGCCAAAACTATTGACACCGATGCCTTAAAGAAATAATGAAATACGATTTAATATTATGAGCAGCTTTTTTACTTACTTGAGAATTTCAGTACACTTTCCCAGTCTAAATGATAGAATAAAATCGGCCGTATTGAGCTAAAAACGACGTGTGTTTTACGTCTGATGCGAGGGATTTCTAGAGACATCGGCCAGAGCTGGGCAAGGGATGGCTGTGGGGTTGGGAGGGGGGGGGCAGGCATGTGTGTGTGTTTATTACTACAGCATTCTTACCCACAGGAGCTCCTACAGGATATGATATCATAGTTTCTATTATAAATCTCTTGTAACTCGGTCTATGAGAAAGTAAATGTTTTTATTCTTTGATGTAATAGGTAACTGGACTTGTTGTAAATCAAAAACATGTGATGTTTGCCTATATTCGATGATTCAAGTGATATTATCCTAATAAATCGACAAGGCTTAATTTGAGTTCAAATGCGAAGGTAGACGTATTTAAATTAAAGTATATATTTAGGTTTCTGTCACAAAGGGTGCCCGAGATACCCTCGGAAAGGTGCACGTGAGGTTAGCCACGGGCGCCGGGCATGTGCCATCGTAGTAACAGGACTTTACGGAAGTCTTCCTATTTTGTTGCAGTGCCTTTGCAGCCGGTTTTTCACGTTTTGATGCACTGTTCTTATTAATGTGTTACTTTGACCGCAAAAAGCAGTTCAAGGAAATAGCTTGATTGGAAGCTGGTCGAACCTCTTGTTTACATATGGAGAGGTCTGCCAAATGCGCGATAATGGGTAATTTCCCTTTACCCGTCTACTATCCAAACTCCTCATAGAAATGAAAAGTAACAACAAAGCCACGTCTTCCAAACGAAATGAAAATGAAGAACTTTCTGTAATCTCTAGTTAAAAAAAAACGTTTTTTGATAAATCACAAATGTTGCGGTTTCCGGCACCTCACCCCGTGGCCTGTGTCAGACACCAAAGGGCTCGTCTGACCCACGATCTCAGTCTCGTTGTGTCCCTCAAGACGCGTGTGCTCGGCGCCTCGAGGTTTCACTACTCTGGTAGATTACTTGCATGTCCCGGGGGAAACGGAGGTAAGCGGTGTTATTTTCTTTAAGCTTGGAAGCTGCTTTTGTTAAATAGATATAAAAGATTTTAAAGAGTAAAGATTTGTTTGCATTTCTTGTGTGCGATGTATATACTTACATGTATACATACATACAGACAACACACA
>NW_020868615.1:593327-595827 GCF_003789085.1 Penaeus vannamei | reverse complement strand
TAACCCCCCCCCCCCCCTCCTTTACCCGAACCCCCCCGCCCAATCCTGTCCCCTCCCTCCGCTCCCTCCTTTCCCCCTTCCCCCTTCCTCTCTCTCCCACTCATCCCCGCCCCTTCCTATCCCCCTACCTACGCCTCCTCCTCTCCCCTCCCCTGCTCCCA
This sequence comes from Penaeus vannamei, assembly GCF_003789085.1. Lineage (NCBI taxonomy): Eukaryota > Metazoa > Arthropoda > Malacostraca > Decapoda > Penaeidae > Penaeus > Penaeus vannamei. The sequence continues at coordinate 595,666 of NW_020868615.1, read as the reverse complement.
CCTTTTCCCCTTCCTCTTCTCTCCCGCTCAGCCCCTGCCCCCTCCTCTACTCCTTCCCCTCGCCCCTCCTCCTCCTTCCCCTTCCCTTCTTCCCCTCCTCTCCCCCTTACCCCCTCCTCTCCCCTTACCCCCCCCTTCACCCTTACCCCCACCCCTCCTATCTCGCTCTCTCTCTCTCCTATTTTCTCCTCTTCTCCCTCTCTCTCGTCGTCCTCCCCCCCCCCCTTTCCCATTTTCCGATACCGCATCACGATCTCGGAGGGGGAAGTTCTGAATTGCTTTGATGCCGCGTTCCTGAAGTTGGCGGTTTTTTGAAGTGGCGTTTCTCGTTTTTTTTTTTTTTTTTTTTTTTGGAAACAATTGAGGCCTGAGATGCGAGCGGGTAAAGTGAGAGAAGGCGCGACACAGAAGTAAAATTGTTGAGGCGCTTCTCATTTCATTTTCTCTTGCCTTCTTTCTTCTCTATTCTCTCTCTTCTTTCTTTCTTTCTTCTCTATTCTCTCTCTCTCTCTCTCCCTCCCTTCTTCCCTTTCCCTTCCTCTTCCTCTCTTCTCCCTCCTCCGCCCCGCCCTCTCTCTCTCTCTCCCTCCTCTCTTTTGCCTCTTTATTCGTACTCTCTTTCTCTATCTCTATCTATCTAGCTATTCATCCATACATCCTCTTTTCTTTCCTCTTATCTCACCCCCCCCAAAAAAAAAAGTTTGAATATAAAAGACTAAACTTCTCATTCTAAAATTCCAATTCCTACAACTCCGCCAAAAAAGTAAAAGATAGATAAATAAATCAATAAAAAGATAAAACAGAAAGTGAAATTAAACACATAAGGAACGAAAGTAAGGAAGAGAGAAAAAAACAACGATAAACCAAGAACAGGAGAAGGTGAGGGAACGCTAAAGCAGGTGAGTGGAGAGGCGAGCGAAGGCTTATTTGGGAAGTGGCTTGATTCAGCACCAGAAGCCAGCACCTCACAAGGGCATGGAGCGAGTTGAGGTGCTGAGGTGGCTCTCTGCCTTTCTCTCTCTCCTCTCGTTCCTTCTGCCCTTTTTTGTGTGTTATCTTTGTCTTTTGTTTGGTTGGTTGGTTTGGTTTCTGTCCGTCTCTGATCTTCTCTTTTTTTTTCTTTTTTTTTCGTTATCTCTCTTTCGTCACATGTCCATTTCTTCACACCCTCCTCCTCTTTCTTCTCCAAGCCCTCCTTTTAATTCTACTTCTTCTCCTCCCCCTACTTCCTCCCTCCTCCCCTTCCTCCATTTATCCCCTCCCCTCCTCCTCCATTTGCTCCCCTCCTCTCTCCTTCCCCCCATCATGCTCTTCCATCTGTTCCCCCTCCTCCTCTGTCTTCCCCTCATCTTCTTTCTCCTCCATTTACCCCCCCCCTCCTGCTCCCTCCTTCCCTCCCTCCCACCTCCTTCCCCCTCCTTCTACTCCTTCTACGACATGCTTGGCTCGGCAAATTCGTAGTCTCCGAAATTACTTACAGCTTACTCGCCAGTTGTTGGATGACGTGAATATAAATCCGTTTTGGGGGGAGAATTCCTCATCATATTTTCTCACAGGAAAATATTTTGTACATTGTTTACGTTTTTTTTTGTTGTTGTTTTATTTTTGCATATGTAAAGGAATGTTGACTCCTGTTCTTATCCTGTTTGTAATATTAGGATAGTCTTCACGGGTAACATTCATTCTTAAAGCTCGGCCTTCTTGGGTTCAGGGAACAGGTTTACCACATCAAGTTGAAGGTGACAGAGGACCGGCGGGGGGGGGGGGGTCTCTAGGTGTTCACTTAAAAGGGGGGTGGGGGTGGGGGGGGGGGGTCCTGCGCTGAATTTGGTGCGGCGAGAGTCGGGGGAGGAGGGAGGAGGGAGGGAACCAAGGAGGGAGGAGTGAGGAGGGAGGGAACCAAGGAGGAGAGGAGGGAGGGAGCCAAGGGGGAGGAGGGAGTCTGGGAGGAACCGAGGGGAGGGAAGTGTCTGGATATAATGGGGAGAAGGAGTCGCAGAGAACGGTGGGAGGAAGGAGGACCGGAGGACGAGGGAAACGGGAGGGAGAAAGAGAACAGAGAGAGAGACGAAGGAGAAAAGATTGAAAAGAGGGTGTCTCAAGAGATTGGGAGTGGAGGAGGGAACCAGGGAGGAAATAGAGCTAGAAAGGAGGAAGGAGGGAGGAAACAGAAGGACAAGGAGGGAGGAGGGAACGTAGAGGGGAGGGAATCAGAAGGAAACAGAAGGAGAAAGGAGGGAGGGAGGGAACGTAGAGAGGAGGGAATCAGAAGGAAACAGAAGGAGAAAGGAGGGAGGGAACGTAGAGGGGAGGGAATCAGGAAGAAACAGAAGGAGAAA
>NW_020868615.1:585827-588327 GCF_003789085.1 Penaeus vannamei | reverse complement strand
ATGTAAAGAAAAAAATAAATAAAAGTGAGGATGTGTTCCAGTGGTCGTTGAAGGCAAGGTCGTTGTGCCTTAACACCAGCGGGGTTGCGTCACACACTCGTTGCAGAGGGGGGTGGGGGATGGTGCGTGGGTTGGGGGGGTATGGGGGGAGGTCGTGGTGTTTGTTTGCTGAAATACCTTGTAGGGATACCCCTCCCCCTCCCAATAATAGTGGGTTTTTTCGTATTGTGGCTGTATCTTTTTTCTCAGTATTTCTCTTTCTCTCATCTCTCATTCTCTCTCTCTCTCTCTCTCTCTCTCTCTCTCTCTCTCTCTCTCTCTCTCTCTCTCTCTCTCTCTCTCTCTCTCTCTCTCTCTCTCTCTCTCTCTTTTTTTTTTTCTCTCTCTCTCTCTCTCTTTCTCTGTTTCTCTTTCTTCTCTTTCTCTTTCTCTTTCTCTCTCTTCTCTCTCTCTCTCTCTCTCCCTCTCTCTCTCTCTCTCTCTCTCTCTCTCTCTCTCTCTCTCTCTCTCTCTCTCTCTCTCTCTCTCTCTCTCCTCTCTCTCTCTCTCTCTCTCTCTCTCTCTCTCCTCTCTTCTCCCTCTTCTCCCTCTCTCCCTCTCTCCCTCCCTCCACTCTCCACCTCTCCACCTCTCCACCTCTCCCTCTCTCCCTCTAACTCCCTCTCTCCCTCCTCCCCTCCCTCTGTCTCCCAATCCCTTTCTCTCCTTTCTCTTTCCCGTCTCAAAGGCAGCTTTATGATTACGGTATATATACTAATGACATAATAGCCCAGCCCAATAGCCGATAGAGAAGTAGCTGTGACTTTGGAAGCGAATAATAGTTTGGGGGGGGGGCGGACATGTAGTATTAACAGTGTTGACAGCTGCAGTCATAATGGTGGCGTCGTCATTTTTGTAATAACAGAGTACAAAAATGGCACAGAAGTAATTACATCTTAACAGCACGCACTCACACATGAACGCACATGCAAGCGCACACGCACGCACACACGCACGCACAAACACACGCAGATACACACACATACAGATACACACACACGCACGTACACATATACACACACTTACGGCGAAATATTGTCACGGAAAATATAACAAAACAGAAAACAAAGACTATGGCCATATTGCGTTATAGGTAAGCCATTACGTGTAAATTATTGCGAACCGTTATCTGAGGTGCTTTGCGGTTCGCCATTAAAAGATTCTTTGTGGACTTCCCGAAGTGCGGTTATGAACCTTTGTTAGTTCGGGGCAATTCGAAGCTTTAAAAAAAATCGTACCACTGAACAATCGTTAGTTCTGGACAATTCGAAGCTTTAAAAAATCGAACCACTGAACCTTTGTTAGTTTGGGACAACTCGAAGCTTTAAAAAAAATCGAACCACTGAACCATCGTTCGTTCGGGACAACTCGAAGCTTTGAAAAAATCGAACCACTGAACCATCGTTCGTTCGGGACACTCGAAGCTTTAAAAAAAATCGAACCACTGAACCATCGTTCGTTCGGGACAACTCGAAGCTTTTAAAAAATCGAACCACTGAACCATCGTTCGTTCGGGACAACTCGAAGCTTTGAAAAAATCGAACCACTGAACCTTTGTTAGTTCGGGACAGTTCGAAGCTTTAAAAAATTGAACCACTGAACAATCGTTAGTTCTGGACAATTCGAAGCCTTTAAAAAATCGAACCACTGAACAATCGTAAGTTCTGGACAATTCGAAGCCTTAAAAAATTGAACCACTGAACAATCGTTCGTTCGGGACAATTCGAAGCTTTAAAAAATTGAACCTCTGAACAATCGTTAGTTCAGGACAACTCGAAGCTTTGAAAAAAAATCGAACCACTGAAAAGTCGTTAGTTCTGGACAATTCGAAGCTTTAAAAAAATCGAACCACTGAACCTTTGTTAGTTCAGGACAACTCGAAGCCTTAAAAAAATTAAACCACTGAACAATCGTTAGTTCTGGACAATTTGAATCTTTAAAAAAAATCGAACCACTGAACCATCGTTCATTCGGTACAATTCGAAGCTTTAAAAAAACTACCACCGAACCATTGTTAGTTCGGGACAGATATTTGAACCCCTGAACCAATAGTTCGGGACAATACGAAGCGGTTAATTAACATTTATTAGTTTTATTAGCTTGAGAAAATAACCAATAGTTTGAAATAGATGAGGATATTTGCTAGCTGGATAAATAAAATAATTAGCTTCAAATAGCAGAAAATAGGCATTAATGTTGAATAGTAGGAAATATTTGCTAGAATAACTATTATGGTAGATAACCATTTGATTGAAAATAGACGAGAATTCTATTGCTAAATATACTAGAAAATAGCCTTTAGATGAAGTACAAGTAAATAGCCTACGATTAAAAGTAGAAGAGACAAAAAGTTGAAACACAAATAATTGTTAGGTTGAATATAAACAGTGAATTGTATATTAGAAAACAGTGATTAACCCGGAAAAGTTTGTAAAATAATCTAATATTAACTATTTGATTG
>NW_020868615.1:560827-568327 GCF_003789085.1 Penaeus vannamei | reverse complement strand
CTCCTCTCTCTCTTCTCCTCTCTCTCGTCTGTCGTCCTTTCTCTCATGCTCTTCATCATCTCCCTCAACCTCCCTCCCGTCGCTCTCATCTCTCATCTGTATGTATCTCTCACCTCTCATTCCCTTTTCCTTTGTTCGGCACTCCCATCTCCCATTTCTTCTTACCCCTCATTTTTTAGGTAAAGCTCTCTCGCTCGTCTCTCTCATACCTCGCTCTCGTCTCTCTTTCCTCTTCTGACTCGCTTCATATTCGTCCTCTCCTTTCTCCGTTCTCCCTCTTCCTTCATCTCCTTCCCCGATCTCTCTCGCTCTTCTCTCTGTTTCTTCTGTTAACTCTCTGCTCTCTCTCTCCTTCGTCATCTCACTCGTCACCTACTCCTCTCTCTCATCTTCTCTCTCTTCTTTTTTTCCCGTCGTAAGCGTTTCTCACTTTCTGTTTCTCCCCGCCCACCCCTTCCCCCTCCCCATCCTCCCTTCCCTCCCCTCCCCCCTCCCCCCTCCCCTCCTCCGCTCCCCCTCCCACCCCCCCAATAAAAAAAGAAAAGAAAGAAAAGAAAAAATCAAAAGACAAACAGCAGGCAACAAGCTCTTACGAAAGTCGAGATAAAATTGCATTATTAACATTTCGAAAAATGGTTTTGAATGATTGTGCTTTCTTAGAACTTTTTTTTTTCTATTATTTATTTTATTATTATTACTTAATTTTTAAGTATAAAGGACTTCGTAGCGGACACACGGTATCGGCGTCAAATAAGAGTTTGGAAAATTCTGTTCTTATTAAGGCATGCTTTTAAGGATTATTATTTTTTTTAATAATGGAGGAATTTAAGTAAGAATGAGCCATTTTTTTTTTTCATAATTTTCATCCTATTTTCTTTTTCTTTTTCTTTTAAAGTGTATGCGAATTCGTAAGCGACACCCAGGTATCGTCGTCAAATAGAAGTTTGAAATTTGTTCTTATTAACATGCTTTTAAGAGGATTTTTTTTTTTAATAAATGGATGCGAATTTTAAAGTAGACATAGCATTTTTTTTTTTTTTCATTTTCATCTATTTTCTCTTTTCTTCTTTCCTTTCCAAAGTGTATGGAATTCGTTAGGCAACCAAACAGTATCGGGCGTCAAATAGAGGTTGAAATTCTGTTCTTTATAAGATCCTTTCTATTTTTCTTTTTTTTTTTGCATTTCCCACCCCCCCAGTTTTATAATACATTGGGGGGAAATTTTAAAGTATAGAATAGCCATGGTTTTTATTGATTAGAAATAATTTGAAATTCGTGAAGGTGAATGAAAATATTGTTGGTAATGCTAAACATTGTTAAAATACGAAAAAGAAAGTAATTGGCAATAATGACAATTAAAAAACAAACTAGTAATAGTGTATGAATGAGATATGAAATATGTGCTAATAATTTATTTAAAGGGATTTTAAATATTAACTTGATAAAGTCAATAGTATTCAATTTGATAGCAGTGTATATTGATGATGAATGACAATTATTTGTGAACTTATGATAATAATGAATACACGCTAAAAATTTAATGACGATGATGAGTGAATATGTAATGATAACGGTAATGATGTTAATGATAATCATAACAATAACAATGATGATAGTAAATTGAATAATAAGAAATGATAATAATGATAATAAGATGATAAGATGAAATGATGATGATATAATCATAAATATCAATAATGATGATAACGATAAAGTTAATAATGATGAATAACAATTGTTGTTGTCATTATTATTGTTATCATAATTTTTATCTAAAATCACTACTATCATTATTGTTATGATCATTATCATTATCGTTATAATCATTATCATTCTTATATTTATCATTATTATTATCATCATCATCATCCCTGTCATTATTATCCTTATCATTATTATTAACGTTATTATTTTTGTTATCATTATAATCATCATTAGTAGTATTCTTATTAGTTGCAGAAGTGGTAGTATAATCATTGTATTATTATTCTGACATTAGCAATGATAGAAATAATAACAAGGATAATGAAAATAGTAGTAGTAATAATAATAATAATAATAACAACAACAACAACAACAACAATAATAATAATATAATAATAATAATAATAATAATAAATAATAATAATAATATAATAATAATAATAATAATTAATATATAGTAGTAATAATGATAATAAAAATAAATAATGATGATGATGATAATAATAATAATGATAATAATATTAATAAATAATAATAATAATTGATAATAATAATAATATAATAATAATCATAATAATAATAATAATAAATAATAAATAATAATAATAATAATAATAATAATGATGATGATGATGATGATAATGATAATTACAATAATGATGATGATGATAATAATAATCATAATAATAATAATGATAACAATAATACTAATGATATAATAACAACAACAACACCTCTAATAATAATAATGCATAAAGAAAATAAAAACAAAGATTTCCAATTGGTTATAATAATCATTCTCATGAAAATACGATTATAATATTAAAAATGTTTTTAAAGTCTTGTTGGTGAAATATAAACTATATTAATAATCAGTTGTACTAGCACGTTTCCTCGGTCGTCTCTTGGTTATTTCATTAAATAAGTGAGTGAGAGGATGATATGACGTGAGTGAGAGGAGGAGAAGAGAAGAGGAAAGAAGAAGTGAGAGAGAGAGAGAGAGAGAGAGAGAGAGAGAGAGAGGAGAGAGAGAGAGAGAGAGAGAGAGAGAGAGAGAGAGAGAGAGAGAGAGAGAGAAGAGAGAGAAGAGAGAGAGAGAGAGAGAGAGAGAGAGAGAGAGAAGAGAGAGAGAGAGAGAGTGAGTGTGAGAGAGAGAGAGAGAGAGAGAGAGAGAAGAGAGAGAGAGAAGCGAGAGAGAAGATAAGATGACATGAAAGGGAGAATAAGGAGAAAGGAGAGAGTGAGACGAAAAAACACGCACACACTCGCACGCAGATAATCAAACGAACGACCAAAAAAAAAAAAAAAAAAAAAAAAAAAAAAAAAAACAGAAAGCAATATTTCAAAAGGAAAATACACACAAGCGAAATCTGACGAAGAATAACCGTCCGTCCCGCGTACAAAGGACCCAGATTTCCAGATTTCGAGTCCGCACGAGTGTCCTTTCAGTCGAGCTGGCCCAAAGACACTCCGTACACCAGAGCCCTCTCTACAACGACCACTTTACCAAGACGGGTCCGAGTGCAGCGAGAACGGGCCTCGTCCAGGGGCGGAGTCTGCAGTCCTGGAGTCCCCAAGTCCTTTAAGAGTCGGAGTCCTGTAAGATCTGAAGTCCTGAAAGAGCTTGGACTCCTGAAAGAGGTCGAGTTTCAGTCGTCCACGCCGTTCGCTGGATGGATCGCGTGGAGGTCGTCTGAGAGAGGAAACATGAGGCTTGCTTGGGCTGAGTGTTGGCGGCCGTAACTGGTGCGAATATGCTCTAGAAGTGACGTCTAATTTTTTTTTACGTCTGTGCAAGATTATTTGCTCATTTTACGTACAGTCATGTCTCTTTGTATATATGCATATACATTTCTTTTTATATTATATATCTATTTCTCTCTTCCTCTCTGTCTCTGTGTTCTGTCTCTGTCTCTCTCTCTCTCTCTCTCCTCTCTCTCTCTCTCTCTCTCTCTCTCTCTCTCTCTCTCTCTCTCTCTCTCTCTCTTTCTCTATTATGTATATGCATACACACACACACACACACACACACACACACACACACACACACACACACACACACATATATATATATATATATATATATATATATATATATATATATATATATATATTATATATATATAAGTATGTATATATGCATATAGAGAAAGGTAGATAGAAAGATATAGCTATAGATAGATAGATATAGATAGATGTGTGTGTGAGTGTGTGCAGAGTAAGTGAAAGTGTATTAGCAATCATTAGATATTTTTTTTCACAATCCTTCAAATAAACAAAACAGTAACATCAACAAATGCTAACAAAAATAAATTCCCTTTGACAAGATAACAGTAATAACAACAATGATAATAACGATAATGATGATAATAATAATAATAACATCATTGAGAACAATGGTTATATCGCTAACAAAAAAAATAAATAAAAATAAAAACACCAATTATTGCTTATTCAAAATATTTCCTAATTTCAAAATTGATGTTTGAGGAATAACAGGAGAGAGGGAGAGGGGGAAGGGGAAGGGGGGAAGGAGGGGGTAGTGAGAAGAAGGCTGTAGGGGGAGATAAATGCACAGGTTAATTGATAGACTGACTATATATATATACATTGTGAGGGACGTGGGTGTCGATCCTTTAAAGCGTATGTTTTTTTTTTTTTTTTCTTATTATTATAATTTATTTTTTTTTTTCATTTTTTTTTTTGTTTTTTTTTTTTTTTTTCTTTATGAATTTTTTATGGGTTTGGTTGTTTGGTTCTGAAATTATGTTTTTGTATATTTTGTATTTTCACTGTTTAATTTCCAAAAATACTCATTATACCCATAAACAAAGACACGTATAAGAAAACAAGTAAAAAAACACATACATATAAGCAAGTAATACTTTTCAAAACAGAGGAATAAATAATAACAATATAAAGCTAAAAGTAAATAGATAAATAGATAGACAAATATAGATAAAACAGCATTTCATAACTGGTTTCTCTTGCATCAGTTTTCTTGACTTTTTTTCCACTCTTTTTTATTGTTTTTCAGTTTCTCTACTTTGTATTTGTCCTTTTTTCCTTAGCGTTATTCTTCTCTATTTTGACTATTTTTTTCTTCTCTTTTGTTTTGTTCTCTTCTCATGTTTTTTCCCTTTTTCATTCTCTCACTTCCTCTTTCTACTTTTCTTTTTTCTTATCTGTCTCTCTGTCTGTTCTGTCTGTCTCTGTCTCTGTCTCTCTGTCTCTGTCTGTCTCTCTCTCTCTCTTCTCTCTCTCTCTCTCTCTCTCTCTCTCTCTCTCTCTCTCTCTCTATCTATCTATCTATCTATCTATCTCTTATTCTCATTTCTCTTTTCTTTTGATTCTTCTTTTCTCCTCTTCNCTTCTTCACTTCAGCTTACGTCTATCCTCGCGTCTCGTCTCTTGTTTTTCCATTTACTATCTAAGTGAGTGAGAGCACGATGATATGACGTGTCAGCAATGAGCACTTCATGAGTCACTAGGATGAAGAAGTCAATGATGGAAGGAGAATAAGATGAGAGTAGAGAAAGAGATGACGGTCGAGAGAGGGAGAGGAGAGAGTAGAGTAAAGAGAGGTAGAGTAGTAAGTAGTAGAGAGAGAGAAGACTAGAAGAGAAGTGAGAAGAGAAGAGAGAGAGATACGATAGAATACTCGACTATAGATCACATGAGGAGTAGAGAGAAGTAGTACGAGAGAGAGAGAGAGAGAGAGAGGAGGAGAGAAGAGGAGAGAGAGGATGAGAGAGAGAGAGAGAGAGAGAGAGAAGAGACGAGAGAGTGAGAGAGAGAGTGTGAGCGTGTGTCTGAGAGAGAGAGAGAGAGAGAAAGCGAGAGAGAAGATATAGATGACAAGAGAAAGGGGAGAATAAACACACGCACACACTCGCACGCAGATAATCAAACGAACAAAAAAAAAAAAAAAAAAAAAAAAAAAAAAAAAAACAGAAAGCAATATTTCAAAAGGAAAACACACACAAGCGAAATCTGACGAAGAATAACCGTCCGTCCAGCGTACAAAGGACCCAGATTTCCAGATTTCGAGTCCGCACGAGTGTCCCTTCAGTCGAGCTGGCCCAAAGACACTCCGTACACCAGAGCCCTCTCTACAACGACCACTTTACCAAGACGGGGTCCGAGTGCAGCGAGAACGGGCCTCGTCCAGGGGCGGAGTCTGCAGTCCTGGAGTCCCCAAGTCCTTTAAGAGTCGGAGTCCTGTAAGATCTGAAGTCCTGAAAGAGCTTGGGACTCCTGAAAGAGGTCGAGTTTCAGTCGTCCACGCCGTTCGCTGGGATGGATCGCGTGGAGGTCGTCTGAGAGAGGAAACATGAGGGCTTGCTTGGGCTGAGTGTTGGCGGCCGGTAACTGGTGCGAATATGCTCTAGAAGTGACTTTAATTTTTTTTACGTCTGTTCAAGATTATTTGCTCATTTTACGTACAGTCATGTCTCTTTGTATATATGCATATACATTTCTTTTTATATATTATATATCTATTTCTCACTCATCCTCTCTCCTCTCTCTCTGTGTCCTCTGTCTCTGTCTCTTGTCTCTTTCTCTCTTTCTTTCTCTCATTCTCTCTTTATATATGTATCTTCATACTACTACTCTACAAATCTCACACACACACATTCTCTCACATCTCTCTCATCCCTCACACAATGGTATCTTCTCTCTTCACACACACATACACACGATATCACACACACACACACACACACACATCAACACACAGCTATAAATATATATATATATATATACTATATATATATAATATATATATAGTATATATATATATATATATATATAGTATGTGTATATGCATATAGAGAAATGTAGATAGAAAGATATAGCTATAGATAGATAGATATAGATAGATGTGTGTGTGAGTGTGTGCAGAGTAAGTGAAAGTGTATTAGCAATCATTAGATACTCTTTTTTACACAATCCTTCAAATAAACAAACACAGTAACGTCAACAAATGCTAACAAAAATAAATTCCCTTTGACAAGATAACAATAATAAACAAATGATAATAACGATAATGATGATAATAATAATAATAACATCGTTTGAGACAATGGTTATATATCGCTAACAAAAAAAATAATAATAATAAAAATAAAAACACCAATTATTGCTTATATCAAAATATTTCCTAATTTCAAAATTGATGTTTGAGGAATAACAGGAGAGAGGGGAAGAGAGGGAAGGGGGGGGGGAGGGGGTAGTGAGAAGAAGGCTGTAGAGGGGAGATAAATGCACAGGTTAATTGATAGACTGACTATATATATATACATTGTGAGGGACGTGGGTGTCGATCCTTTTAAAGCGTATGTTTTTTTTTTGTTTTTTTCTTATTATTATAATTTTTTTTTTTATTTCATGTTTTTTTTTTTGTTTTTTTTTAATAGGGAAGAGGGGAAGAAAACTTTTTTTTTCTTTTTTTTTATCTTTATGAATTATTTATGGGTTTGGTTGTTAGGTTCTGAAATTATGTTGTTGTTTTTTTGTTATATTTTGTTGTTTCCCTGTTTCATTTCCAAATAATACTCACTTATACCCATAAACAAAGACACGTATAAGTAAACAAGTAAAAAGACACATACATATAAGCAAGTAATACTTTTCAAAACAGAGTAATGAATAATAACAATATAAAGCTAAAAGTAAATAGATAAATAGATAGACAAATAGATAGATAAAACAGCATTTCATAAACTGGTTTCTCTTGCATCAGTTTTCTTGACTTTTTTCCGCTTCTTTTTTATTGTTTTTCAGTTTCTCTAC
>NW_020868615.1:540185-545185 GCF_003789085.1 Penaeus vannamei | reverse complement strand
GATACCTTTATTAGGGTCACCCGGATAAACACCGTAATTTTTGAGCCTTTTTTTCCATTTTTTGATAAATTATTGAACATTTCTAAGCCTTGTTGTACATTTGTTGTGTGTGTGTGTGTGTGTGTGTATGTTGTATGTATTATATATATAATATATATATATATATAATATATAATATATATATATATATATATATATATATATATATATATATATATATATATATATATATATTGACACTATATATTATATATGCATATAATAATATATATATATATAATATATATACTATATATATATATATATATATATATTATATAATAAATATATATATATATATATATATATGTGGTGTGTGCTGTGTGTGTGTGTGTGTGTGTGTGGATGTGTGTGTGCGTTGTGTGTTGTGTGTTGTGTGTGTGTGTCTGTGTGCCTGTAGTGTGTGCTCATGTGTGTATGTAGTGTATGTATGTATACGTTGTATATTCTACATATATGTATATTACATATGTAGACATCTATACAACTTTCTTGAAGCGGAACCAATTTCCCCGAAGCCAGCCGATTCCCGCCCACCCATCGGAACGAGGCCGAGACTAAAACCCGACAATGGACGCAGGATCAAAGGGATCATAGTCCCCGCGCCGTCCGAATTCCCTCCCGTGACCTCGACCCTCGACTTGCGCGGAGAGAGAAGAGAGCTCAGGAAACAAGCTGGTGAACAGGTATCCTTACCTGGGATTATTTAGGTCTTTTGAGGGCAGCCACGCTATTAGCCTGGCAAAGGGTAATGGAGTGAGGGGGAGCGCTTGTGTGGTCTGTCGTCTGTCTGTCGGCTGTTGTTTGCCTGGCTCTGTTCTTCGTCCCCCCCCCCCCCACACGAGATCTCCGTCTCTCTGTCTGTCGTATCTCTATCTTATCTCTCTCTTCCTCTTGTCGTCTTTTCTCTTTCTCTGTCTCTCTCTTCTCTCTCTCGTCTGTCTGGTTCTGCCTCTCTCCTCTCTCTCCTCCTTCTTTCTTTTCTACGTCTCTGCTTTCTCTTTCTTCTTTCTTCTTTCTCTCTCTCTCTCTCTCTCTCTCTCTCTCTCTCTCCTCTCTCTCAATCTCTTCTCTCTCTCTCTCTCTCTGCTCTCTCTCTCTCTCTCCTCCCTCTCTCTCTCTCTCTCTCTCTCTCTCTCTTCTCTCTTTCTTCTCTTCTATCTCTCCGTTTTCTGCTTTCTCTTCCCCTTTCTCGTTTGTCGTCCTTCTCTCTATGCTCTCTCTCCCTCTCTCTCCTTCTCTCCCTCCTCTCTTCTCTCTCTCTCTCATCTCTCTTCTCTCCTCTCTCTCCTCTCTCTCACTCTCTCTCCTCCTTCTCTCTCTCTCTCTCTGTCTCTCTCTCTCTCTCTCTCTCTCTCTCTCTCTCTCTCTCTCTCTCTCTCTCTCTCTCTCTCTCTCTCTCTTCTCTCTCTCTCTCTCTCTCTCTCTCTCTCTCTCTCTCTCTCTCGCTGTCTCTCGCTTTTCTACCTCTCTCTTCTCTCACTCTCTCTCCTCTCTCTCTCTATCTCTTCTCTCTCTATCTATCTATCTATCTATCTATTCTATCTATCTATCTATACACACATACACACACACACAGACACACACAAACACACACACACACACACAAGACACTCATATATATATATATATATATATATATATATATATATATAGATATATATATATATAATTATACATTACATATATACAGAAACACAGACACAAAAAACGGAGCAAAGAAAAGAAACGACAAGAGAAAAAAAAAAAATCAAGAAGAAGAGAAAGCGAAATACAAAATAAAGACAAAGAGAGAGACCACCACACAGAAGAAAAGAAAGCGAATAGAAAAATAAAAAACAAAAAAAAAAAAGAGAGAGAGAAAGACAAAAAGAAAAAGGGAACTATTGCATGTTCTTCTATGCCTCCCTCCCCTCCCCCCCTCCCCCCCCTTGGCTGCGAGTCGGCAGAGCGAGACAGGAAATGAATCAAATTTGTTCAAAAAGGCAGCGGAATAGGACGTCGAAGTCGCACGCAAAGAAAAGAGAAAAGAGAAAGAGAGAAGAATGATAATTTTGAGAGAGAGAGGGAGAGAGGGAGAGAGGAGAGGAGAGAGAGAGAGAGGAAGAGAGAGAGAGAGAGAGAGGAGAGAGAGAGATAGGGAGAGAGAGAGAAGAGAGAGAGAGGGAGAGAGAGAGGCGGGTAAAGAGAGAGAAAGAAAGAGAGAGAGAGAGGAGTGACAGGGAGAGGGAGAGAGACAGAGAGAGAAGAGAAAAAAAAAGACGAAGACAGAGAGAGAGGGGGGGAAGGGAGAGAGAAGAGAAAAGAGAAAAGAAGAAGAAAAAAAACAGAAACGAGTCACACAAAAACGAGAAACGTTCCGATAAACAAGAACACCGAGTGAACAACCGTGAACACTGTTGCAAGGGCGTTGAACAATCCCCCTTAGGACTCCTGTTCAACGGGTGTTATGCAATGCTGTTGGTGGAATTTCACTTTCAAATTTGCAAGCGATGTGATTTAAGTTTGGCGAGATAAGTTGGACTTAAGTTTTCGTCCAGACTTTTTGCGAGGAACGCAGATTCGGCAGCAGGTGTGTGTGTTTTGTATGTGTATGTGTGTGTTTGTTATGTGTATGTGTGTGTTTTGTCTGTGTGTTTGTATATGTGTGTGTGTTTGTTATGTGTATCTGTTGTTGTTTGTATGTGTATGTTTTGTATTCTGTTGTTTGTAGTCTGTGTGTGTGTTTGTTTGTATGTGTTGTGCATTGTTTATTTGTGTGTTTGTTTAAGATGAGTTATTCTTTGTTTGTTTGTGTATGTGTGTGTATTTATGTGTGTGTGTGTGTGCATGTGTATGTTTGTGTGTGTGTGTGTTCTATGTGTGGATATACTTGCATGTGTTTTGTAAGAACGAGTGTGTATGTTCTGCTTGTGCGTGTGAACCTGTATGTTACATTATACACATGTACGTATTTCCATTTGCATGTGTGTAAGTTAGCCCCAATCTCTTTTCCCTTCTCTTCTATTTCAAATGCATTATTCTCTTCAATTATTCCCTTCCTTCGAGCTACAAACTTCATCATTCGTTCTCTCATTTCCACCTTCCTTCATATTTCCTCCAGTTATCCTCTCATCTCCATTCCTCCCTTTCTCCGAGCTTCCATCCTTCACTCTCTCCTCTCCCACCTTCCTTCTCATATTCTCCAGCTATTGTCACCTCTCTTGTCTATCCATCTCTCCTTCTCTTCCTTCCTCTCCTTGTCCTTACATCCTCCATTCATTATCTCCTCTCTTTATCCACCTTTATCCTTCCCTTCCTTCTTATCGCTTCGCTGACCCTCCGGAGGTCAAAGGTCAGGAAGAGGACACAGATTGCATTTCAGAATTTGAGATGAAGAAAAGGACTTCAAGGATGCTTATTCGCTCTTTTAAAGGGAGGGAGGGAAAGGAGGGAGGAGGGAGGGAGGTGGGAAGGGAGGGAGGGGAGGGAAGAAGGTGGAGGGGGAGGGGGAAGTTGGAGAGAAGGGGTAGGGGAGGGAGGGAGAGGAGGGGGAAGGAGGATGGAAGGTGGAGAGAGGAGAGTTGAGGGAGGGTGAAAAGAAGGGAAGGGAGGGAAGGGAGGGAGGAAGGTAGAGAGAGGGGAAGGGGGAGGGGGAAGGTGGGAGGGGGAGGGGGGAAGGAGGAGGGAGAGAGGGGAGGGAGAGGGAGAGGGAGGGGAAGGTGGGAGGGAGGGGAGGGGAGGGAAGAAGTGATAGATGGGAGGGAAGAGAGAGAAGAGAGATGAGAGGAGAGAGAAGAGAGAAGAGGAGAGAGAGGAAGAGAGAGAGGAGAGGGAGAGAGAGAGAGAAGAGAGAGGGTGAGGAAGGTTGGGAGATAGGAGAGGGAAGAAAGGAAGGAGAGGATAGAAGGGGGGGGGGGGGGTGGAGGGTTCTGGGTCCCTTGCATAGAGAACACTTTGAAAGAAGTAGGCACGGAGGAGGAAATAGGAAGGTGAAAGGGAGCGAATGGTGGAGGAGAGAAGAAGGGAAGGGAGGGGGGAAGACTGAATAGAGCGATGAGAGGGAGGAGAAGAGGGAGAGAAAGACGAAAGAAGGAGGGAGGAAGAGGATCGGAGGAGGAGGGAGAGAAGATACGAAAGAAGGGGGAGTGAGAGAGGAGCCGGAGGGAGGGAGGAGAGAAGAGACGAAAGAAGGAGGGGAGGAGAGAAGGAACGAAAGAAAGAGGGAGGGAGAGAGGAACCGGAAGGGAGGAGGGAGAGTGGGGAGGGGGGATAGGATCCCTCTACCAGTATTTGACGATCTTACAGAATCTAATTCTTTGACGGAACCAAAACATAAAACCTTATCACAAACTCCCTAACAAATAAACAAAAAAACAAACAAAAGTATGACAGGATATTGAACTAAAACATGACATTCAGAACCTGTTTATTATTATCATTTATTTGTTTGTCACGTCTCTCAAAGCTTACCAAGATAGATCAATAAACAAGAGTATAATAAAAAAAAATAAGACTGGCAAATTCTTTCTCATGCAAATCCCTTGTTTAAAAAGAAAATCTGCATAATTCCTCCAGATTATCGTATATTTTACAAAGGCTTCATGCAAGAACATAGATTAAAGGTTTAATAACACGTATTATATTCACAGTTCCTTTTCAGAGTAAGGAAATGTTCACTTTTTGTAATGATATTAACATCTAACAAGGGTGGTATTA
This sequence comes from Penaeus vannamei, assembly GCF_003789085.1. NCBI lineage: Eukaryota > Metazoa > Arthropoda > Malacostraca > Decapoda > Penaeidae > Penaeus > Penaeus vannamei. Next base: position 540,448 of record NW_020868615.1, on the reverse strand, counting down.
TCTATTAAATTACTATATTAGCAAAATAGAAAAAAGTATTTAATAATTAGGGTGACCATCATGTAGATGTCACGGTTATGTTTTTTTTTAAGATTATTTGAAAAAAATCTTTCTCAATTTGTTCTGCTATTAATGTTGCTATGTTTGTCATTATTCCTATTTTTCATTATGATTATTATCATTGATCACCTTTATCATTATAAACTATTTTGTATTCACTGCTACCAACAGTCATCGTTATCATTATCATTATTATCATTATC
>NW_020868615.1:517685-535185 GCF_003789085.1 Penaeus vannamei | reverse complement strand
CATATGTTTATCATCTTGATTATTATATTATTATCATTATTATTTATTATTATTATTTGTCATTATATTATTTTTTTGTTATCATTATCATTATTATTTTTTATTATTATTATTGTTATTATTATCATTATTATTATTATTATTATTATTATTATTACTATTATTATTATTATTATTATTATTATTTTATTATATTTTTCATTATATTATTATTACTCCTTATTGTTATTATTATTATTATTATTATTGTTGTTATTATCAATTATTATCATTATTATTATATTATCATTTTACCTCATTATATTGTTGTTATTACTATTATTGTAATTATTATTATTATTATTATATCTTTGCTATTATATTATATTATTATTATTCTATTATTATTATCTATTACTATTATTTTTTTATCATGATTATTTTAATTATCATTATCAACATTACCCGTTTCATCATTATTTTCACTGTTGGTGTAATTACCAACACCAATACTATCTTTATAGTTATAATCATCATCACTTTTCATTCTTATCAGAACTGTTGATATCTGAACAATTTCTAGTTTGTTTGTTTATCATAGATACTTTTCGCGTTACAAAAACATTCTCCAAACAATTTTCAATTTTTCCACTACAACAGGTACTGTATTGAAACTAGGAGGAGAACACAACATTGTATTTTATTAGGTGTTACCAAAGTACAAGAATAGATGCTATTCTTAATCTCTTTTATTATTTTCTGTAAGAAAGTTCTTCGACATTCTTTGCCTGCAGCACACTCTTTGGCAAGGCAGAATATTTGAGTTCTGTTTCATGTTAGAAAGAAAAAATGTGAAATGTAAATACTTATTTTAACAAATTTGTACTTCACATCCGTAAACATGGGAAATCAATGTTATAATCTTAATCCTGAAACTAAAAATGTGTTAGTTTGATGCGCGAATATGACTAGAATTCAGTTTTTTTTTTTTTTTTAAGCAGTAAATTTTACACAGAAATAGATCCTAGATTTGGCCATGAATTACCATTTAAATCCAGGACATTTTAAAAAAACATATAAACACATCCGATTAGAAAGAGAGAAACAAAATAGACTTTATCATAAACTGTACAGAAAATCATCGCCGTAAATCAACATTAATGATGAAAAAAAAACTTTTGAAGTGAAAAAAGATGATGAATGAATATTAAGTCACTGTCCTCACTCTTGACTGAGTGTGATGTCAAACCTCACTCACTATCACCATCTCTGTATTTCGGAGTTAACAAGGAGCTATTATTTTCCATGGTTTTTCTTCTCCATTCCTTGTGTGTATATATATATATATATATATATATATATATATATATATATATATATATAATATATTATATATATATATATATATATATATATATATATATATATATATATATATATGTATGTATGTATGTATGTATGTATGTATGTATTGTTTATAATACATTTATTTATACATTTTCCTATACTGGACTGGCAGGATATATATTTTTAAGTACATTTCCTCTATCCACCAGATGTTCATTGTTCACAAAAGTTCCACTGAATGATTGTTCAGGCTCGCAAGACCCGAGCCATTCGAAGTCACTCTTATAAAAGACATTTATTTTATTCTCTGATGATGTGGACTTTGCCCACTTTCGCTCATTTCAGCTGGCTTTGTTCATGGGTGTCTTTGAACACTGGTAATTTTTAGAGTAATTTTCCTGCACACACAGAGTAACTTTCCTTTTTCTTTTCTTTTCTTCTACATCATCATTTACTTTATCTTTGTCTCTCCAATACTGTCAGTCTGGTAAAGGATTCAATTACATGAAATAACGTCAATATGAGCATATTTATTTTTTTTTTCTTCGGATAAAAACACTGAAATCACATTTAATCTGAGAGCATTGATAATTTTCCTTCTATTTTTCTTCTTAGAAAACAAATAATCACATTAATTCGAGAGTAGTTTTCTTTTATTTTCGCTTTTCTTATAAAACAAAAACTAAGAATCACACGAATTTCAGCAAAAATGACTTATATTTTCTCGTATTTTCCTATATAGAAAAATATCACACACACGCACATAAAACATAACAGTGAAGTTCACATACTTGTTTTCGGGTGTATATGATACACAATACAGTAAATACAACTGTGACACTGGATTAGCACTTACACTGCCTTTTTTAATAGAGAGAGAAACACAAAAGTCGTTCATGGCCTTCACAGAAGCGCCAAAAGTACGTAAGGAAGGGTGGTCGTCACTCAACACGCGAAGAAAGAGAGGAGAAAGTCGTTCTTGAGGTCGTTTTGAGTTCCTTTACGTCGCTTCTTTATTTGTATTTTTCTTTATATCCTTTTTTATTATATATATATTTTTTATGCGCTGATCCTACCATCCTGTTGATAAGAAAAAAAATTGGTTATATTTTGGTTAGATTGAAATTTCATATTCAATTTTATAATGTTTTACTGGGTGTATGTGAGAAAAGAGAGAGAGAGAGAGAGAGAGAGAGAGGAGAGAGAGAGAGAGAGAGAGAGAGAGAGAGAGAGAAGAGAGGAGAGAGAGAGAGAGAGAGGAGAGAGAGGAGAGAGAGAGAAAGAGAGAGAGAGAGAGAGAGAGAGAGAGAGAGAAGAGAGAGCGAGAGAGAGAAAGAAGAGGAGAAGGATAGAAGAAGAGAGAGAGAGAGAGAGAGAGAGAGAGAAGAGAGAGAGAGAGAGAGAGAGAGAGAGAGAGAGAGAGAGAGAGAGAAAGAAAGAGAAAGAGAAGAGAGAGGAAAGAGAAAGAGAAAGAAGAAGAGAGATAGATAGAGATAGAGAGAGAGAGAGAGAGAGAGAGAGAGAGAAGAGAGAGAGAGAGAGAGAGAGAGAGAGAGAGAGAGAGAGAGAGAGAGAGAGAGAGAGAGAGAGAGAAAGAGAAAGAGAAAGAAAGAAAAAGAGAAGAAAAGAAAAAGAAAAAGAAAGAAAAGAAAAGAAAAGAAAGAAAAAGAGAGAGGGAGAGATAAAGAGAAAGAAAGAAAGACAGACAGACCAACACAGATACACCGTCAGAGAGCGAGCGAGCGAAACAAAAGACGGAACCGAACAGGATGATCACCTTAAACCGAACTTTCCTTCTGATTCCCGATGAGAGGAACCCGCAGCTCGGGTCAGCCTTGAGGGGTCGTCGCGTGGAATCCGACGAAGGAGAGGCTGTCGCGCGAGGTCGTCCCGCAGGAGGTCGTCCAAGTCCCGAGGTGGTGCTGTGGCCCCTGCTGCAGGGGTGGGGGGGAGGCGGGGAGGAGGTGGAGGGGGGGATGGAGGGTTGGGTGTAAGACGGGTGGGGGCTGGGGGTAGGTAAGTGGGGGGAGGACGTGCTTGTGGTCCAGGGTCGTGTAGATGACCTTGTGTTGGTCGTGCGGGCGGGGGGCTGGTCGTGATGGTCGTGGCCGGAGAGCAGGAGTTCGGCGTATTGCACGTCGCTGCCGCACTGTGCCTGCTGCAATGGAGGGGGGATGGCGTCAGAACTCTACGGGATCCGACGCCGGATTCAGATACACATTGGGGATTAAAGGCATTTGGACACCGCACACGCACCACACCACACAACACACACACAACACACGCAACCACCAAGACAGACACACACACTCACACACACACTCACACACGCCACACACACACTCAAATACATATACACATAAACACACAAGTAACTTAGCTCACAGACGCACATACTATCATTGTCATTATCATAACTATTAGTAGTATTGGTATCAGTAGTAGTAGTGGTAGAATAAGAAGCACCGGAGAGAGAGAGAGAGAGAGAGAGAGAGAGAGAGAGAGAGAGAGAGAGAGAGAAGGAGAGAGAGAGAGGAGAGAGAGAGAGAGAGAGAGAGAGGGGGGGGAGGAAAGGAGGAGAGAAGAGAGAGAAAGACAGAAGGAAAGAAAAGAGAAAGAGAGGAAGAGAGAGAGAGAGAGAGAGAGAGAGAGAGAGAGAGAGAGAGAGAAGAGAGAGAGAGAGAGAAGAGAGAGAGAGAGAGAGAGAGAGAGAGAGAGAGAGAAAGAGCAGAGAAAGAAAGAACAGAGAAAGAAGGAAGAGAAAGAAAGAAAGAAAGAAAGAAAGAGAAAAATAAGAGACCCCACACTCTCCCTTACTTCCAAAAAGCCATTTCTTTTACTTAGTCTCATAAATAACTAATTCTAAAAAATAAAAAGAGTACATAATCCGTTCATTTTCGTGTTCAGGTTCAAAATACTTGCAACTTCTATTTTTGCAGGTTTGAGACAATTTTACGGTCATACCTCTCGTAAATAGACAAACGGTACGTGAATGGTATAATGCGTGTGTGTTTTTGCTCCTATGTTTTATGTTTTATAAAGCATGTTGTTTGTTAAGAAAAGTCTGAGGTTTTTTATGGGCGTAGTTAATGTTGCTAGTTATATACATATATATATATATAATATATATTATATATATAATATATAGATATATATATATATTATATATATATTATATACAACTTATATATATAGGAAATGCGGTTTAGTATTGGAATTTGTATATTTATTGTTATCGTCATCCTATCTGTTAGTGGTCTTTACAACCATACATACATTACGGCGACAGCACCGTAACGCTACGCCCGCAGGTACGACACCAACGCCTGTAGTCAACAACGCAGTAGGCACACACGTACACGCACGTCACGTACACACCGCACAAATTTGTTCGTCTGCATATACTTTTTTAAGTTTGAAAATTTTTATTTTTTTAAGTAAGCTTCGAACTATAATTTAATGCTGCTAGTGTTGTTGTATTGTTTCTCCTGTCTCCGTTCTTCTTCTTCTCTCTTCTCTCCTTCTCTTCTTTCTCTCTCTTTCTCTCTCTCCTCTCGGATGCTTTTCTTCTCTCACCCATCTCAATCTCTCTCTTTTCTCTTTGGTCATTTCCCTTCCTCCTCTCCCTTCTCTTTCCCCTCCTCTCCTCGTCTCTCCTCATCCTCATCCCTCTCCTTCCTCTCCCTCTCATCCTTCCTCTCTCTCTATCTCTCTTCTCTCTCTTTTCTCCTTTCTCTCTCTCTCTCTAAATCACTCATCACTCCAACTCACTCACCTCCATCACTACTCCTCTCACTCGACTTCCCTTCGTCTCCTCCCCTCCCTCCTCCGTACCTCCGTCCTCCTCCACTCCTCCTCTCCCATCCAACCCACCTTCCCCTCCTCCGCTGTCCACTTCTCCGCCTTGACCTCCTCCTTCCTTCCCCACCTCCGCTCTCCATCTACCTCCTACCTTTCAACCCTCCACCCTCATCCTCTTCTCCCCTGCCATCCTACTCGCGGCCTCAACCTCGCCTCACTACCTTGGTGATTCCATGAGAATACACCCTCCGCTCTCCATCCCTCCATCCCCCACCTCCCATACCGACTCACCCTCACACCACCCCATGCACGCATCTACGCACCCTCCTTCATTCCCATCTACCCTACCCTTCTTCACTCTCCACCCTCATCCTCTTCTGCCCTCCATCCACCCTTCCCCTCAACCATGCTTTCCCTCACTTCGCTGTATTCGGCATGAGAATAACAGTCCGCTCTTCCTCCCATCCCCGAATCTCTCCCTAAACCCATCTACCCCCATCCCTCTATCATCCCCCACTTGCCTCCTCCCCCTCACCCTCCTGCACTTAACTGGTAATTTCATGCGAGTAGACCTGGAGCTGACGTCTCGCAGCGCAGAGTAAGGTCGGGGGAGGGAGGCGGAGCTTATGGTGTTTTGGACCCTTAGCCGGCAGGATTCGGAGTCTGAGGGGAGGGGGGGGAAGGGGAAAAGGGAGGGGAGAGGGTGTTAGTGGTTGTGGTTTGATGGTAAGTGGTTGAATACGGGGGGAAAAGGATGGTGATGGTGGTGGTGATGATAATGGGTTGAATGAGGAAAAAATGATGATGATGATGATAATGAACAAAGGGTTGAATAAGGGGGGAAAATGATGATGATGATGCCGAAAATGATAAATGGTTGAATACGGAAAAATAATGATAATGATGATGATGACTATAATGATAAAGGGTTTAATAAGGAAAAATGATAATGATCGATGATGAATACAATGATAAAGGGTTGAATACGGAAAAATGATAGATAGAAATAATGGGTTGAATACAATAAAAAAAGATATATGATGATGACGACAATAATAAAATCAGGAAAAAAAAAGATAATGATGATGATGAGACAATGATAACGTTAAATACGAGAAAAAAACATATTAGAGGTGGTAATGATAATGATGGCGATAATAATAAATAATTAAATACAAAAAAAAATGATAGGAGTGGTAATGATGATGGCGATAATAATTAATAGTTAAATACGGAAAAATTATAATGGGATGGTAAATGATGATATAATGATAATGATAAAATAGTTAAATAGGAAAAATGACAATGTTCCTAATAATGATTATAGGGACAATGATAATGATACATAATTAAACGAAGTAATAATAGCGATAATGATAATGACTAATAAATAGATACACAAGAAAAATGATGAAAAAGTGACAATGATAATCATTAATTTTATGACCAGAAAAATCTTCAATCAAAATCATGGTATTAACGATGGTAAGGATAATAACAAAGTAAAGAGACAGAGAATAAGTAGATTAAGGATTCAAAAAGATTATGATAAATGAGTAGATAACGAAATATAAGTAAATAAATACAGAAGACTTGACATGAAAGAAATGACAACGATAGATAGATAGATAAGGAAAACAAAAAAAAAGAGATAGATAATAAAACAACAATAATAATAAATATAATATATAATAAAATAAAAAATAATGATAATAATAATAATAATATAATAATAAATTAATAATAAAAAATAAATAAATAAATAAATATCGCTATAATGACAAATAAGATGATAATAAAGAATAAACAGACGATTTACACAAGCAAAACAAACCGACCGACAAAACCCCTAACCGGCAACCCTACCCGAGTGGGAATCACATCCGGGTTCTTCTCGTCGAAGTCCCTCGGCGAGCCGGCTCGGACCTGCCCCTCCTTCAGGCTGTCGTCAGCGCCGTCTTGGCCGCCCTTCGTCCGCCCCGCCGCCCTCCTGCGCTCTCTCACGCCACGCTCCTTCGCCTTGACCTCGCCCGCCCTCGGACCCGCCCCGCCGCCCTCGCCACGCCCATCCCGAAGCCTCAGGACGGCGCAGATGAGGATGGCCACGACGAGGAGGCCGCCCAACACGCCATCACGACGGCTATGATGGCGGTGATCCTGACGGAGGAGACGCTGGCATGCGGGGGCGGCTTCACGGCGGCTGTGCGGCGGGGGAGAGACGGGGGGTGTGGGTTAGGGAGGGTTGTAGATGGGGTGGATGGGGTTAAGATTGTGGTTTTAATTTTTTAAAAGAAAGAAAAGAAAAGAGAATATCGTTTCTGTTGAATAAATGTTTAATTTTCGTGATGATAATCGACAAAAAAAACATATTATACTGTGAATTTTCTATTCTATTCTAGAGAGAGAGAGAGAGAGAGAGAGAGAGAGAGAGAGAGAGAGAGAGAGAGAGAGAGAAGAGAGAGAGAGAGGAGAGAGGAGAGAAGAGAGAGACGAGCGAGAGAGAGAGAGAGAGAGAGAGAGAGAGAGAGAGAGAGAGAGAGAGAGAGAGAGAGAGAGAGAGAGAGAGAGAGAGAGAGAGAGAGAGAGAGAGAGAGAGAGAGAGAGAGAGGAGAGGAGAGAGAAGAGAGAGGAGAGGAGAGAGAGAGAGAGAGAGAGAGAGGAGAGAGAGAGAGAGAGAGGAGAGAGAGAGAGAGAGAGAGAGAGAGAGAGAGAGAGAGAGGAGAGAGAGAGAGCGAGAAGAGAGGAGAAGAGAGCAGAGAGAAGAGAGAGAGAAGAGAGGAGAGAGAGAGGAGAGAGGAGAAGAGAGAGAGAGAGAGAGAGAGAGAGAGAGAGAGAGAGAGAATTGACTATATGAAAGGTTAAAACTGATATCCATGTGTGATATAAAGTAGAAAGTGCAATACGATAATCGAGATAAAAATCATAATAGATAAAATAAAATAAAAACGTTATTGTGTGATGAAAACTGAACGTTGCAAATGGTCAGTACATGGGAGAGGGGGGGGGTTATGTGTGCGTGTGTGTGTGTGTGTGTGTGTGTGTGTGTGTGTGTGTGTGTGTGTGTGTGTGTGTGTGTGTGTGTGTGTGTGTGTGTGTGTGTGTGTGTGTGTGTGTGTGTGTGTGTGTGTGTGTGTGTGTGTGTGTGTGTGTGTGTGTGATAATAAAAAAAAACTCAAGTTACAATCCACCTAAAAAAAAAAAAAAAAAAAAAAAAAAAAAACGTGACGAGAAAGTATGAAAAAATGTCCCTCATTTTCTTAGCAGATAATTGCACGGCTTCTCACCAGGTGGCAGCCATTATTCATGGTCTCTGGTGCATGGCGCTGCGAAAAATATATATCTTTTTCCCCTAGCGGTGCTTGTCTACTATCTCCCTTTTGCAGCCATCTTTTTTCTCTCTCTCTCTCTCTCTGTCTCGTCTCTGTCTCTGTCTCTGTCTCTCTCTGTCTTGTCTTGTCTGTCTCTGTCTCTGTCTCTGTCTCTGTCTCTTGTCTCTGTCTCTGTCTCTGTTCTCTCTCTCTGTCTCTCTTCTTCTCTCTCTCTCTTTATTTCTTTATTTCTTTTTTTTTTTTCTTTCTTTCTCCTTTTCTTTCTTTTTTTCTTTTATTTCCCTTATTTATTCATTATTTATTCACTCCTTTATCTATCTATTTATCCGTTAATTTCTAAAATTCATTTACATAGTTCACTTTCCATCCATTCACTCATGCATACATTTATTTAATTCACTCATTCATCATTTGGCATCTCTCTCTGTTTCTGCCTCTTCTCCTTCATCATTTTCTCTTCTCTCTCTCTCTCTTCCTCTCTCTCTTTCTCTCACTCACTCATCTCCTCACTCTCTCTCTCTCTCTCTCTCTCTCTCTCATCTCATCTCTCTCTCTCTCTTCTCTCTCTTTCTCTCTCTTCTTCTCTCTCCTCTCCTCTCTTCTCTCTCCCTCCTCCTCTCTCCCTCTCTCCCTCCCTCCCTCTCCTCCTCCTCCCTCCCTCCCTCCCTCCCTCCCTCCCTCCCTCCTCCCTCCCTCCTCTCTCCCCCTCTCTCTCTCTCTCTCTCACAAAACACGCTCCCTTAACCAACGAACTACACAGTGCAAAAGAGATACCAGTACCAAGTGATACACAGAGCAAAGGGAACACCAGGGGGCAGCAGAATACCAACGGGGTACCATTCATTAAGTACCAAGGGTGCTGGTACCTGTAATGGATCTGTGTAAGGTGTTGTTTGTTCTTACTATAAAGTGGATCGATCATCGATCTGCGAGAGTATTGAGGAAAGGAGGAGAGGAAGAAGAAGAGGAATGAGGAGGAGGAGGAGGGGGGAGGAGGAGGAAGGGGAGGGGGGATGTGAGAAAAGAGGAGGAAGAGGAAGGGGAAAGGGGAGGGGGGGGAAATGTGAGAAAGAGGAGGAAGGGAAGGAGAAGGGGAAGGGGGGTGGGGAATGTGAGGAAAGAGGAAGGGAGGGAAGGGGAGGGGAGGTGGGGGGGATGTGAGGAAAGAGGAGGAAGAGGAAGAGGAAGAGGGAAAGAGGGAAGGGGAGGGGGAATGGGGGGAAAGGAGGAGGAAGGGAAAAGAGGGGTGTGGGATGTGAGAAAAGAGGAGGAAGAGGAAGGGGAAAGGGGAAGGGGGGGAAATGTGAGGAAAGAGGAGGAAGAGGAAGAGGAAGAGGAAGGGAATGTGAGGAAAGAAGAGAGGAAGAGGAAGAGAAGGGAGGGGAGGGGGGGGGAATGTGAGGAAAGAGGAGGAAGAGGAAGAGGAAGAGGAAGGGGGTGGGGGGATGTGAGGAAAGGGGGAGGGGAAGAAGAGTGGCGAAGGTGTATGTTGAAGGTGTACAGGAAAAGTGGCGGTGAAACGATAATATGGAAAGAAGGAATGTAAATGAAGCTTCTATTGGAATAAAATCTGAGTTTGAAAAGTGATTTTCTTCTTCTTCTTATCATTATCATTATTATTATTGTTATTATTATAATTATCATTATTATTCCTGCTCCTCTTCTTTTTATTTTTCTACTACTACTACTTCTACTTCTTCTTCTTCCTTTTCTTCTCCTTTTTCTTTTCTTCCTCTTCTTCGTCGTCTTCCTTTTCTCCTTTACTCAGAAAAGATTCCCACATACATACTTAATAAAACAAGAGAAACAACGATAAAAACAAGACCTAATAAACAAATAAAAAAATTAAAAAGCTGCAACTCACCTGTCCTTCTCTCCGCCACGTCCTTGAGCGTGAACACCTGTAGGTTGATCATCTGACCTCGCCCTTTCGCGTTCGTGGAGTAGACCACCCCCAGCAGCCCCACCCCAGGAGCCAGACCTGGCACTGAGAACTTCGGCACCTGGATGGGAGGGGAGAGGGGGGGAGGGGTATGAGAGCTGGGGAGGGGGGGGGTAATAGTGTATCGCTAAATGGCAAAAAACACTCAATTGCAATCATGGGGGATTCAATTTCTGTTTGGTTTGTAAATAAAAAGCAGTTATATGTACTGTTTCTCTTGAGTGTTAAATTGGATAAAAAAATGAGACGTATTATCTTTTCAAGTTGCAGTCTTTCATATTTTTTTTCTTTGATTTTTTTTATTGTGTTTCGTTTGGTGTTGTGTGTGTGTTTGTGTGTGTGTGTGTGTGTGTGTGTGTGTGTGTGTGTGTGTGTGTGTGTGTGTGTGTGTGTGTGTGTGTGTGTGTGTGTGTGTGTGTGTGAGAGAGAGAGAGAGAGAGAGAAGAGAGAGAGAGAGAGAGAGAGAGAGGAGGGAGGAGGGAGGGAGGGAGGGAGGGAAGAGGATGAGAGAGGAGAGGAGGGAAGAGGAGAGGGAGAGGAGAGGAGAGGGAGAGAGAGAGAGAGAGAGGAGAGAGAGAGAGAGAGAGAGAGAGAGAGAGAGAGAGAAGAGAGAGAGAGAGAGAGAGAGAGAGAGAGAGAGAGAGAGAGAGAAGGAGAGAGAGAGAGAGAGAGAGAGAGAGAGAGGAGAGAGAGAGAAGAGAGAGAGAAGAAGAGAAAGAAAGAGAAGAGAAAGAGGAAAGAGAAAGAGAAAGAGAAAGAGAAAGAGAAGAGAAAGAGAAAGAGAAGAGAAGAGAAAGAGGAAAGAGAAGAGAAAAAGAAAAGAGAGAGAAAGAAGAGAGAATCTTGTACCTTCCAATCTGTGTGACTCCAAACCTGTGTTTCTAAATCTACACCTTTGTGAGTAAATACATCAACACACCCATATAGATACATAAACCAATCACTGAGACATATCTACCTCAACCGGACGTACTGAGATCGCACTCCACTCACCGTATTCGTCGTGTTTCCCACCAAGACATTCGTGTGCGGGTCGTACAACTCGAGAATGAAGGTCTGGGGCAAACCACCATCAAATCCTGCCAGGCACCGGACGTTCACTACTGTCACTGAGAGATTGTACACTGAACAGTTGTGTACAGGATCAGGAGGGCCTGGTATAAATAAAAAGGAAGATATATAGTGTGGTGTGTACAAAAAAACATGGATGTTAGGCGATATTGTGCATTAGATATGATTGTTTTTTTTCTGGTATTTCAAAATGAGTTGTCATTTAAAAGCACTAATACATGCAGTGGCTCACGGAACATTATATTCACGACCTCGATAAAATAAAATAAGAGAGAAAAAAAAAGTATAAACTCATGTCGTATTTTAGTAGTGAAACGCGGCGGAAAATCCCGTAGACTTTTGAACTTACTGCTCAGAGACTCCACGCTCTACGGGATCTACTTGTCACGACAATGAGGTACAGAGAACTACGTAACTATCTCATATCATCTGATATCTAGGAAGATATACCTATGTTATATCATAAATGTAAAATATACCACACAAATATAACAATTTCTTTCCACGCCCAAGCTGTATGCCGGCTTGGTAGATGAGTAGATAAATTACTGTGTCATTGTTCTTTTCTTTTATATGATAGAGTACAGAGCGTAGTGACATTATAGCCTAATATTCCGATGTAATACTATTAAATAATGCTTAGACTATGCATCAAATGCACCACAGCTTGTCCACGCCTGTGCAGTCAGCCAGGGTGGTCAATAAAAGACTAAACTAAACTTTCTCACAATGGTAAACGTTTAGTCCTCAATTATCATTATCCATCTCTTTTTTCATTTAATGTTTCTCAATTAACCCTCTTTCCTTTTTCTTCTTTTCTTCTTTTACTTTTCCCTTTCACTTTTCTTCTTTTTTCTTTTCCTTTTCCCTTTCATTCTCCTTCTTACTTTCATTCCTTCTTCTTCCTCTTCTTTTCATTTTCATTTTCACGTTTCTTCCTCTTCCTCTTCTCCTCCTCCTCCTTCTTCTTCTTCTTACTCTCATTCCTTCTTCTCCTCTCCCTTCCTTCATTCCTTCTCCTTCCTCCTTCTTCTTTCCTTCTCCTTTCCATCTATCTCCTTCCCCTTCCCCCTTCCCCCCTTTTCCCCTTCCCCTTTCTCTCCTCCCCATCTCCCTTTCACACCTACAAATCAACCCCCTCCTTGTCCCTTCCACCTCAAACCTGTTCACCGGCTGCCACCCACTCACCGGCAGGGAACACGTGAAAGACGCATGGATGCCGCTGAACCCCAACAGAATTGGAACCCCAGCAGAGTAGGGTTCCATAGTCCAGTTCCGTATTAGGGGTGTAGCTGACCGTCGCTCTGGAACCTTCTACCATGATGTGGTTCTGTACACGAGGGAAAGAAGGATGAGGATAATTAGTGATGGTAATTAGTGGTGGTGATGATGAGAAGGATAAGGAGAATAAGGATTATGGAATAAAGATGGTGATTATAGGTTCTGTACAGGAAGGAAAGAAGGATGAGGGTAATTAGTGATGATAATTGAGGGTGGTGATGGTGAGAATGATAAGGAGAATGAGGATTATGGGATAAAGATGGTGATTATAATGATCATACTAATGATGATGATGATGATGATTAAAATAGCATCATCATCAACAATAATAATAATCATCATAATAATAATAATAGAAATGCTAATCCTAATGATAATAATATAAAAAATAACTAATAATAGTAACATACAAATAATAATAATAATAATAATAATAATAATAATAATAATAATAACAATAATAATAATGATAATATTGATAATATTAATAATAATAATAATAACACTAATGACAATGATAATAAGGATAATAATAATAATAATAATGACAATAATAATAACAATAATAACAATAATAATATAATAATAATAACAATAATCAAAAAATGATGATGATAATAATAATAATAATAATAATAATAATAATAATAATGATAATAATGATAATAATAATAATAATAATAATAATAAAAATAATAAAAATAATAATAATGATAATAATAATAATCACAATAGTGATAATGATGACAATAACAATAATACCAACAAAACAACAACAACAACAACAACAGTAATAATAACAATAATAACAATAACAATAATAACAATAATAACAACAACAAAGACAACAACAACAACAACAACCCACCTGAGGAATGTCGACACTCTCTCCGCTGTTATTAAAGGTCCAGCGAAAGGAGATGGGCGGTGGGTGGGCGTCCAGTTCGCAAGGGATGTTGACCTGCTCATAACGGGCGGCCCCGTGGTACATCATCTGGTTCTCGCGGCACACGGGGGAGTCTGGGGAGGGAGGAGGAGGAGGGAGAGGGGGTGAGTATGGGAGGAGTGGAGGGTGAGGGGAGTGGAGGAGAGGGAGGGAGAGAGAGAAGAAAGGGGGTATGGGAGGGAAGAGGGAGGGAGTATGGGAGGAAGAGAGGGAGAAAGGGGAATATGTGAGGGAGAGAGAAAGGAGGTGAGTACGTGAGAAAGAGGGAGAGAGGAGAGGGAGAAAGGGGGGTATGGGAGGGAAAAGGAGAGGGACGGGGAGGGGGGGGGGAAAGGGGGAGTTTGTGAGGAAAGAGGAGAGGAAGGGGAGATGAGGTAGGTATATGAGGGAAGAAAGGAGAGGGGGGGGAGAAAGGGGAGTATGTGAGGCAAGAGGGAGAGGAGGTGAATATGTGAGGAAGAGGGGGAGAGGGAGAGGGGAGGGGGAAGAGGAGGTGAGTGTGAGGAAAAAGGGAGAGGGAGGAGGAGATGAGGGAGTATGTGGTGAGTATGTAGTGTTAGTGAATAAAGTTGTAGGGTATATGTTGTTGGTAAGAAAGTGTTGAGGGGGGAATATAAGATGTGGGAAGAAATACAACCCATTCCACAACTGTCATTAATTTCATGAATCAGTTATAATCCACTTATTACAATGGTTATTTCTTGGTACGACAGGTTGTTCCATTCTGCTTCTAAATCACCCCCCCGTGTACAAGAACAGGCCGGGGTTTAAATCCACTGGGGGGGGGGGGTTAAATCCACTGGGGGTGGGGGAGAGGGTGCGGGATTCGAACGCGGGTCAGCGAGTGCCAGACGAGAATGCTAACGCTGCCCCACACACATACAGGTGGTTGGGGAATAAAGTGGGGGTATATGTTGTTGGGGGGGGGGTGTTGGGGAGCAAAGTGGGGGAAGGTGTTGGGGAATAAAGTGGGGAAGTGATGGGGAATAAAGTGGGGGAAGTGTTGGGGAATAAAGTGGGGGAAGGTGATGGGGAATAAAGTGGGGGAAGTGTTGGGGAAGTGGGGAAGGTGGGGAATAAAGTGGGGTATATGTGGGGGGTGTTGGGGGGGCAAAGTGGGAAAGGTCTTGGGGAATAAAGTGGGGGAATATGTTGGAAAGGAAGTGGGGGGGGAAGTGGGGGAAGTCTTGGGGAATAAAGTGGGGTAATATGTTGGAAAGGAAGTGTGGGAGGGGGGGCAAAAGTGGGGGAAGGTTTTATGGGATAAAGTAGGGGAAAGACATAGGGTATTAATGTATGGGAGGATATGTTGTTGGGAGAATAGAGTGGAGAAAAAGATGTTTCAGGGAATAAAGTGGGAGTAAATTGCGGATGGGGAATAAACTACAAAATATGGTGGGGGGAAAAAGGATAAAATTAGGGGGGGGGGAGGATGACATGGGGGTAATATGTTGGGGGAAAAGGATGCTTGGCGGAATAAAGTGGGGATATATGTAGGTGGGATTCATAGGCCTACGAAAATATGTGGAGGGAGAGGATGAACGGAGGAATAGGCCTATAATGAGGATATAAACTTAGATATGCACAAAAAAAAAAGAAAAAAAATCTTTAAAAATTTTGGGATACATCGGCTAATGGCTAAGGAGATTACACTAGGAAATGTAACTAGAGATATGAACCGGGATTGTGTGTGTGTGTGTGGTGTGTGTGTGTGTTGTGTGTGTGTGTGGTGTGTGTGTGTGTGTGTGTGTGTGTGTGGTGTGTGTGGTGTGTGTGTGTGTGTGTGTTGTGTGTGTGTGTGTGTGTGTGTGTGTGTGTGTGTGTGTGTGTGTGTGTGTGTGTGGTGTGTGTGTGTGTGTGTGTGTGTGTGCGTGTGTGCTCGCGTGTGTGTGCGTCCGTGTATGTACGCGTACCAAAAAAAAAAAAAAAAAAAAAAAAAAAAAAATAATAATAATAATAATAATAATAAAAAGAAGATAAAACTCACACTTGACGCTGAGTGTGATATCCTCCGACTTGCCGTCCCCTCGATGTTGGAGGCGACGCAGTGGTACTCCCGGAGGCCGTTCTCGACACCTGCTGGAGGACGAGACTCCGGTTGCTGGTGATGACTCCCGCGGACACGTTGTGGCGGAGTTCTTGGTCCTTCGGGGGGAAGGGGGAGGAGGAGGAGGGAGAGGGAGTGGGAGGAGGGAGGGGAGGGGAGGGAGGGAAGGGAGGAGGGGGAGGGAGGGAGGGAGGGAGGGAGGGGGGAGGAAGGAGGTGGGAGGGAGGGAGGGAGGTGGGAGGGAGGGAGGGAGGTGGGAGGGGAGGGAGAGAGGGAGGGGAGGGAGGGGAGGGGAGGGAGGGAGGGAGGTGGGAGGGAGGGGAGGGGAGGGAGGGGAGGGGGGAGGGGAGGGGAGGGGAGGGAGGGAAGGAGGGGAGGGAGGAGGGGAGGGACGGGAGGGGAGGGGGGGGGAGGGGAGGGGAGGAGGGAGGGAGGACGGGAAAGAGAGAGAGTTGTAAGTCCCGGTTTTATTTTTTTTTTTTTTTTTATTTTTTGAGGGGAGGGGGGTGTGCGTGTGTGTGGGTACACATGCACATACATACAACATATATACACAAAGAGAAGAAGAGAGAGAGAGAGAGAGAGAGAGAGAGAGAGAGAGAGAGAGAGAGAGAGAGAGAGAGAGAGAGAGAGAGAGAGAGAGAGAGGGGAGAATGAGAAAGAAGAAAAGAGGAAAGGAGAATGGGAATAGGAAGAAGGGAAAAAAGAGAAAGGGAGGAGGTGGGATAGAGAATAGAAAAAAATACAGAAAATTGGGAGGCCAAAGGGAAGGAAAGCGAGGAAAGACGAAAGAAAAGATGAAAGAAAAGAAAAGGAAGAGGGAAAATAATCACAGGAAAAAGGCAAAAAGAAAAAAAGAAAGAATAGAGATAGAAAAAGAAAAAGGAAAAATTGAAAGGTAAAAAGTGAAAAAAATTAAAAATATAAATGTTTCTGAATACAAGGAGAGAGTGAAAGAAATTGAGGATAAAGACATACTTACATTAACAATATAAATTATCATAACAAAAACAACAAAGATAAACAAAAAACAAAAAAAACATTTACTTACTTATCCTACTTATGTACTTACTTATAGTCCTTACTTACTTACTTGCCTACTAACATATTTACTAATACTCATTTACTTACTGAACCATTTAATCAGACACATGTACTTACTTATCTTATTTACTTATACTCATGTCCTTACTTAATTACCTTACTTATTTACTTATACTCATTTCCTTACTTGTCACTTATAGTCATTCCCATACTAATCACCTTACCTATTTACTTATACCCATTTCCTTACTTAATTACTTTACATATTTACTTATAGTCATTTCCTTACCAATTACCTTACATATTTACTTATATCCATTTCCTTGATTAATGACTTTACTTATTTACTTATAGCCATTTCCTTACCAATTACCTTACTTAATTACTTTACATATCTACTTATACCCATTGCTTTACTTAATTGCCTTACCTATTTACTTATACTCATTTCCTTACTTAACTACTTTACACATCTACTTATACCCATTCCCTTATTTAATCACTTTACATATCTACTTATACTCATTTCCTTACTTAATTACTTTACACATCTACTTACTTCATGTCTCCACACGATCTTGTACACCCTGGGATTGGCTGCTGCGATGACACTCGAAGTAAACATCATCCCCTTCTTCAATGTTACTTAGATTTAGAGAACCTCCCGCCTTGATTTTGGCAACGGGGACATCTGGGTTCAAAGAGAGAGAGAG
>NW_020868615.1:510185-512685 GCF_003789085.1 Penaeus vannamei | reverse complement strand
CGACATATAACATTTACCAAAACAAATAAATAATAATACAAATAAGAAATAAGATAAAATAGCACAAAAGACAATAATGATAAAACCAATAAGAAATATAATAAAATACAATAACAGACAATGTGACGAAAAAAAATATTAATGAGCTTACAAACAAATACATTACTAAAATATAATAGGTAACATATATGTGTATATATATATATATATATATATATATATATATATATATATATATATATATATATATATATATATATATATATATATATATATATATATTTTTTTTTTTTTTTTTTTTTTTTTTTTTTTTTTTTTTTTTTTCTTTTTTTTTTTTTTTTTTCTTTTTTTCTTTTTTTTTGACCTCAACCTTACCTCTCGAAATGCGAGCTGAGTCGAGTAGGGCCAAGATACCATGTAATGTTTGCGGGCGGTTTGGCACCCACGGCCTGGCACACCACGACGTACTGGCGACCGGCACTCAGGGGGTCACGGCTGCTCAGGAGTCGAACCCACAGGGGAGGAACTGGAGAAGGGGGGGGAGGGGAGGGTAATACATCTGGTATTGGTAGTGGGTATTGGTATTATCAATGGTATTGCTACATCTGCTGGTATTGCAAGGGGTATTCATGTTGTTACTAGAACTGGTATTGGTATTTGTCTTGGTAATAGCATTGGTTCTATTACATTCTGGTATTAGTACAGGTATATACTGGTAGTTATATTGGTATTACTATCACTTTCAACATCACTATTACTATCATCATGGTATTTATACAGAATTCCTTCCACATCCACCTTCCTACACCCTCATCCTTCTTCTCTCTCTCTCTCTCTCTCTCTCTCTCCTCTCTCTCTCTCTCCTCTCTCTCTCCTATATATATATATATATATATATATATATATATATTATATATATCTTCCTATAGTTATTTATCTTTATTTATCTTTTTATGTGTATCTATCTTCCTATATCTATTATATCTATCTTTCTGTCTACATCTATCTTTCTATATCTATCTGTTCTTCTATCTATCTAGCTATCTATATCACTTTCACTCACACTCAACACAGTTTCCGCCACACTCGCCAAACCTAATCTCTTTCGCCAACAGAGAGCAAAAGAACGAAAAGGGATTGGCGAATCTTTTATTAAAACCCTCTTTTGTCAAAACTGTTGCAGGTGGGGGTGGGGTGGGGGGGTGTTACACCTCGAATTGGTCTGTGTGTTATATTTACCGACCCCTCAATGGGAATGATCTAAACATATACACTGGGATAGGTAACAGGTTCCCCAGTGGATAGGGGGACGGAAATGTAAACTTGGTCACCCAGCTGGACCTGCGGGACTCCCTGCTTCCCCTTCCTCTCCTCCCTCCCTCCTTCCCTCCTCTTACTCCTTACTTCCCTCCTTTCTCTTTCTCTCTCTCCCTCCTTTCTCCTGTAAAAAGTCCTAAAAGGGCGACTATGCGAACCCTACCAAAACGCTACAGGGCCAGCGTGTAGGATATGGCCCAAACTCTCACACCATGGTGGTAGGGTATATGGCCCCACCCTGCTCACCCATCAAGCGGTGGTAGGGGTTCTATGGGCCCACCCTCTCGCCATCCAGCTTGGATAGGGTATGACCCACCCTTTTCGCCATCAGCTTAGTAGGGTAATGCCCACCCTCTCCCCATCAGCGTGGAGGGTATAGCCACCCTCTCCATGCATGACACGCGTCTCGAACATATGGGTAATATTTTCAAGATTTCACATTCATCTAACTTTCGTTTCCTCTCTCAATAAACCTCGTTAAAAGTAAGACACCTATTAAACAACAATATAAAAGCTGAAATTACCAAACAAGTTGAGTCAGAGAGTTTCAAAAGCATCGGAAGCGAGAGGCTGAAAGACAAGAGGTGGAGGAAGTGTGGGGAAGGCCTATGTCCAAACAACGGATTTTAAAAGACGGCCGGAAAAGGGGGGGGGGGGTAACGAGGTGGCGCCTTCCGGGGTGGAGCTATTGAGAATTCTTTGTATAGGATGTTGATTTTTATCTTTTGTTATTATTATCATTATCTTTTTGATTTTCTGTTATTATCTTTATGTTTTTTTAATTTCTGTTATTATCATCTTTTTAATTGTGTTATTATTATCATTTCATTTTTTAATTTTGTTATTATTATCATTAATTTTTTTTTAATTTTCTGGTCGTTATTATCATATATCTTTTTAATTTTCTGTTCTTAATTATCATTATCTTTTTAATTTCTGTTATTATTATCATTATCATTTTAATTTTGTTATTATTATTATTGTGTGTGTGTGTGTGTTATTTATTGAACTTTCCGATCTGTGGCCTTGCCTGTTTTTTGTTTTGTTTTTGTTATTGTTTCTTGTTGTTTGTATGAATGCATTTGTTGTTTTTTTTAGTCTCATAGTTTATCTGTTGTTTTGTTGTGGTGGTGGTTCATAGTTTTTTTTAGTTTTTTTTTTAGTTATTCGGTTCTTTGTTTCT
>NW_020868615.1:487041-502041 GCF_003789085.1 Penaeus vannamei | reverse complement strand
TTCTGCATATTCGTGTGTTTTCTTGTCCTTCGCTTCGTTGTTCTATTAAGAAAATGATCGAAAAAAAATATGTATACATTTCTTTCTGCAAAAATATTCATACTTTCATCCATACTCTTTCATATACACACAAAAGAAAGAAGATAAAGGAGAAAGAAAAGAAGAAAGAAGAAGAAGAAGAAGAAGAAGAAGAAGAAAGAAAGAAAGAAGAAGAAAGACATTAAAAAATATTATCTACGTTTAACGGTTTAATAACGTATTTCCTTAAGAGCGATTTACGAATACAAAGAGATAAAGAAAGAGAGAGAGAGAGAGAGAGAGAGAGAGAGAAGAGAGAGAGAGAGAGAGAGAGAGAGAGTTAGACAGATAGAGAGAGAAAAAAGAAAAAGAGAGACAGAGATAAAGAAAGAAAGAAAGAGAGAGTGAAGAGAAGCAGACAAGCAGAGAGTGAGAGAAAGAAGCAGAAAGAAAGAGAGACAAGCAGAGAGTGAGAGAAAGAAGCAGAAAGAAAAAGAGATGAGAGACAGAGACAAAAAAAAACAAGAAAGAATGAGAGAGAGAGAACAAAGATAAGCAAATAAACAAACAAACAAAGACACCCAGACATATCATCATCATCATCATCATTTCTTTCAACCAACCAACCAAAATGACATATAACAACACCGCCAATCAATGGATTCGATTCCCTCATCTCTTTCCAATCCCTAATCCGGGACTAATCAGGAATCCCCAGAGCGAATCTAATCCTTTTCTGCCGATTAGGAATCCGAGGGGAGGCGAGGGGTCCCGGATGAAAATGAGGGAGAAAGTGCAGAAGAGAAGAGGAAAGTGAGGAAAACGCTTGTCCTATGTTTTTTTTTATTTATTATTTTTTTTTTTTTTTCTTACAGTAATAGAATAACAACTATAGTGTAAATAATAATATATTAATAATAATGATGATAATAAATGAATAGATAATAATAAGATAATAATAATAATAATAACAATAAAAATAATAATAATAATAATGATAATAATAATAATAATAATAATAATAATAATAATAATAATAATAATAATAATAATAATAATAATAATAATAATAATAACAAAAATAACAATATTAATAATGATATAATAATGGTAATAATAACAATAATCATATTCCTGATAATAATAAAATAAATACAAAATGATAATTATAATAAAGATAATGATGCTGACGTTAATAATAATAACAATGATGATAGTAATAAAACAATAATCATAATAATAAAACACATAAATATTTATAAGAATCAAACACAGTCTTTCGCAATGGAAGAAGTTACATAATACAAATAATAACTATCATTCCAGCAGGTAAATAGGAGTCATTTGTTACCTGTAATTGTTGTCATTATTAATTCAATTCCTTAAAAAAAATAATAATAATAAATGTTTCTTTGTTACGTCTCTGTTGCCATAATTACTAAAAATTATTATTTTCGTTTTTTTGTTTATTTGTTATTGTTTGTGTGTTAGTTGTATATACTTTAAATAACGTTAGTAAGGTACAAGTAAAATTTTATGAAAACTAATATGAAATTAAGTGAAGATTGCGAAATATTTAAGGTAATTTCAGGTGTATTTTGCTTCGGACGCGAGAGAAAAGGAATGAGGTTTATAATTTGAGGGTAATTATGTAAATGTGTGTGTGTATTGTTGTTTAATATATGATATATACATGTATGCATGTGTGTATTAATTTGTTGTTGTATGTGGTGTGTGGGTGTGGTGTGTGTGTGTGTGTGTGTGTGTGTGTGTGTGTGTGTGTGTGTGTGTGTGTGTGTGTGTGTGTATTGTTGTTTAATATATGATATATACATGTATGCATGTATGTATATAATTATGTGTGTATGTGTGTGTGTGTGTGTGTGCGTGCGTGTGTGTGTGTGTGTGTGTGTGTGTGTGTGTGTGTGTGTGTGTGTGTTTGTGTTAATATATTGATATATACATGTATCATGTATATATACTTATGGGTTGTGGTGTGTGTGTGTGTGTGTGTTGTGGTGTGTGTGTGTGTGTGTGTGTGTGTGTGTGTGTGTGTGTGTGTGTGTGTGTGTGTGTGTGCGTGCCCGTATATGCGTGTGCGTGTGTGTGCGTGTTTGTATCGTTGCTTAATATATATAACATACCTGTTTATGTACATACATATACAATATAAATGTTGTGTATGTGTGTGTGTGTGTGTGTGTGTGGTGTCGTGTGTGTGTATTGTGCGCGTTATGTGCACATATCACCACAATGTTTTATACAAAACAGCTGTAAAAGTACGACCCTCATTTCTTTTCTATCCCGGCGCCCGAGTGGCTCGAGTGAAATTATGGTAAACAAAACCACTTTTGAAGAAATTACGTTTTTTTTTTTTTTTTTTTTTTTTTTTTTTTTTTAAACGCTGCTCATGTTGGCTGAAACAAAAGATCAGTTTGTGCATAATGGTTGTTTGTGTGAAAGGGGGAAAGGAGATGAGATAGGAGAGGAGAGAAGAGAGAGAGGGAAGAAAGAAGGAAGAGGGAAGAGAGGAAAGAGGAAAGGAGGGAGGAGGAAGGAGAGGAGAGGGGTGGGGAGGGAGGAGAGGAGAGAGGGAAAAAAGAAAGAGAGAGAAGAAGGAGAGAGCGCGGGGAGGGAGAGAAAGAGAATCGAGGAGGGAGAAAAGGGAAGAGAGGGAAGGGAGAGAGAGATCGAGATCGAGGGGGAGGAAAGGAGGAAGGATGGAGATAGAGAGGGGGAAGGAGGAGAGGATGAGGAAAGAGAGGGCGAGATAGGGAGGAGGTAAGAGAGAGAGGGGGAAGGGAGGGAGGGAGGGAAGGGAGGGAGAAGGGGAATGGAAGAAGAAGAGAGAAGAGAGAGAGATAGATAGATAGATAGGGAAGAGGAGAAAAAAAAAGGAGAAAGAGAGAGAAAGAAAGAGAAGAGAGAGAAGGAGAGAAGAGAGAAGGAAGAGAGAGAGAGAGAGAGAGAGAGAGAGATCGAAGAAGAGAGAAGAGAAGAGGAGAAGAGAGAGAGAGGGGTAGAAGGTAGGATGAGGGAAGGAAGAAAGAGAAAGCCATATATACCAATAAAAAGAGAGACAGAGAGATAGAATCCCAGCTCGATTGAAAAAGAGAAAAGGAGAAAGAGAGAGAAAGAAACTGAAACAGAGAAAGAAGAAGAAGAGAGAAAAAGAACGTAACATAGTATAAAGAGAGAGAAAAAAATAAACAAAGAAGAAAGAAAGAGAGAGAGAAGGAACCTGAAAAGATAAAAGAAGAAAGAGAGATAAGGAGAAAGATACATAAGAAAGAGACAAGGAAAAACTAAAAATAGAGGAAGAAGAACAGGATAGAGAAAGATACATATACAGAGAAAGGGGAAAGAGAAAGAAAAAGAAAGATAAAAAAAAAAGAAAATGAAAAATACAGAAATAAAAAAAGGAGAAAGATAGAAAAAAATAAACAGAAACAGAAGAAATGGAGAGAGAAAAAAAAATAAAACGAAAAATACAGAAACAGAGCAAGAAGAAAGAAAGAAAGCGAAAGAGAAAGTGAAATGGAGATAAAGAGACACACAGAAACACAGGAAGGAAAAGAGATAGAACAGAAAGAGGTTAAGGTCGAGCAAGTGGAATAAATAGCGCTATCAACTTGCAGCTTATGTCTTACTAGCAGTATTACCCAAGGATGGCGGACTAGGAAAAGGTATTTCCGGTAACGAGAAATTCTGGCCCTTAAGTCTTTTTTCCATTTTTTATGTTTTTACTTCTCTCTTTGTCTGGGTTTTTATTTCTCTTTCTTATTGTTATTTTTATTGTTGTTTCTCTTTTTTGTTATTATTATTTTTCTCTTTTTGTTCTCTTTCTTTTTCTATTCTTCTTATTATTCTTTATTATTATTCTGCTTTCTCTTTTTCTGGTTTTCTTTTTCTCTTTCTTTGACTTCTCTCTTTGTTTGTCTGTTTTTATTTGCCTCTGCATTTGTCTTTTTTCAGTCTCTCTCTCTCTCTGTTTTTCTCTGTCTCTGTCTCTCTCTTCTCTCTGGAGGTAAGGGGGGGAGGGGGCAGGGGGACGGTGAAGGAAAGTAGGAGAAAGGAGAGAAATGAGAGAGAGAGAGAGAGGAGGGGGGTGCTTGAAGAGAGAAAAGGGAGGAAAGGGAAAAGGCAGTGGGGGAGGGGAAAGGGAGAGGGGAGAGGAAGAATAGGGGAAGGGCGGAAAGGGGGAAAGGGGAGTAGGAAAGGGGGAGAGGAAAGTGAGAAGGAGGGAAGAGAAGATGAAGGGCGAATGGAAGAGGGATAGGAAAAGAGGGAAAGGAGAAGACAAGAGAACAAGAAGTAAAGGAATAGATAGAAGAAAAAGGAAAAGAAGCGAAAATATCCAAAGCAGAGGAAGGAGAAAACAGAAGAGGAGAAAAAAAAGAAAGAGGAAAAACAAT
The DNA here is from genome assembly GCF_003789085.1 of Penaeus vannamei. Lineage (NCBI taxonomy): Eukaryota > Metazoa > Arthropoda > Malacostraca > Decapoda > Penaeidae > Penaeus > Penaeus vannamei. The sequence goes on along the minus strand of NW_020868615.1, from coordinate 497,608 downwards.
TGAAGAGAAACGAGAAAAGGATGAAAGGAAGAGAAACCTCGAAAACAAAAGATAATAAGGGAAAAATAAGAGGAAAAAAGACATCAACATCTGAACAAAAGTATGCAAAAATAGATAATAAAAATAATGATAATAATAATAATAAAATATGAAAAATAAAAAAGCATTAATGAGAATGAATAATTATAATAATAATAATAATAATATAATAATAATAATAATTAATATAATAATAATGAAAATAATAATAATAATAATAATAGTAATAATAAAAACGATAATCACCATAATAATAAAATACATAAAAACAACAACAATGAGAATAAGTAATAATAAAAATAATAATAACAATAATAACAATAATAATAAAAACATTAATGAGAATGAATATCTCTCAAAACTTAATACGTAACTACACCTTCAATCAAACCCTCAAACACACACTCTTCGCGTAAGAAAAGAACCTTAAGCCTTCTCCACCGCCCCCCTCCCCCCCCCCCCTAATAAAAAAGATATGGTAATTAATTCAAGCGCTGAGGGTACCGGAGGAGAAGATGGGGGGAGAGGGAGGGGGAAGGGGAGGGGAGATGGGGAGGGGAAGAAGGGTTAGGATAATGGTTGATCTTTGATTGTCTCTCTCTTTCTCTTGTTTGTTGTTTCTTTTCTGTCTTCTCTCTCTCTCTCTCTCTCTCCCTCCATCCATCCCATCCCTTTCTCTTCCCTCCTTCCTCCCTCCCTCCTCCTCGCTCTCCCCATCCTTCCCCCCTCCCATACTCCCCCTCTCTCTTTTCCCTTTCCTTCCCCCTCTCTCCCTCCCTTCCACCCCCCTCTCTCTCCCTCTCTCCCTCCCTCCCCTCTTTTCCTCCCTCCGCTCTCTACTCTCTCCGCCCCTCCCTCCCTTACCTCCCTCCTCCTCTCTTCTCGCTCCTTTTCCTTCCCCCCCCCTTCCCTCCTTCCCCTCCTCCCTCCCTCCGCCCTCTCTCTCCTCTCCCTGGGCTTCAGAGGCCACGGCCCCTTTGCCGACGACTCAAGTCTTATCGCTAAGATCTCTTGGAGGTCGCGGGCCGTTCCCGAGATTTCCTTGAGATCGGAAGGGGAAAGCTTGGGGGAGACGGAGATGGGAAGGAGGGATGAAAGGAGAGGGAGGAGGGAGAGGAAGGCTGAAAGGCGGGAAGAGAGAAGAGAGAGGGGATGAGGAGAGGGAAGGGAAAGCGGGGAGAGGGGAGAGGAGCAGGAAGAAGAGGGGAGAGGAGGGGAGGGAAGAGGAAAAGCGGAGAGAAAAGGAAAGAGAGGTTAGGTAGGAGAAAGGAGAAAGAGAAGAGAAGAGGGGAGAACGGAGAGGAGTGAATAGGTAAGGAAGAGGAGAAAGGAAGAGAGAGAAGGGTAGGGAAGTGGAGTGGGAAGAGCATAGGGAGTCGGAGAACGGCGCCTGTTGTTGGCTTGCGTGGGAATCTGCTAATAGAAGATTATGAATTGTAGTTGGGGCGGTAAGATAAGAAGCGGAAGGGAATGGCAAGGGTAGAGATGGAAGTGAGGGATGAGGGGAGAGCGAGAAGTTAGGAGCAGTGAGGGAGGAGGGAGGGAGGGAGAGGGGAGAGGAGAGGAGAGAGAAGAAGGAGAGAGAGAGAAAAGAGAGAGAGAGAGATTAGGATAGAGAGTGAGGAGGCGGAGGAGGAGGGCGGAGGGAGGAGAGAGAGAGGAGAAAGAGAAGAGAGAGGCTTTTTCCATCACTGAGAAAATACCCGTCCTTTTGCTTTACGTCTCCCTCCCCTCCCCACCCCTGCCCCGTTCCCCCCCTCTCTCCTCTTGCACGCTCTAGCATTATGGGTATTCCTTATAAATAAAACTTTTAAGTATATATTATTTCGTACTTTTTTTTAATTCTTTATCTTCATTTCTCCCTCTTCCTTATTTTCTCTGTAGACCATTTATTCGGTGATTATGAATATAACCGTCATTTCTCTCCTTCAAGCTGCATGAGAAACAAATCTCACCCCCCCTCCTCTCCTGCCCCAACCTCCCCATCTTCCCACTCCTCCTACCGCCCTCTTTTGTCCAAAATCCTCGTATATTTTCTCATAAAAAATCATTTATGATCGGATATTATCCTCACAAAAAATAAGAAATATATTCTCAAAAGAAGTCCCGTATATTCTCACAAAAAGACCCATATTTTCTCTGAAAAAGACCCGTATTTTCTCTCTAAAAAAGACTGATATTTACTCGCAAAACAGACCCCTATTTTCTCACATAAAAAGGCCGATATTTTCCCACAAAAAAATGCTGTCTCACTGTCCGAATGACGTCACAGCCTTCGGTCCAAACATATTTCCTCTAGTATATTCCAGAAATATATACCAGATACCTTGTTGAATTCTACAACGAAGAGATTTCTTTAAACCTGGTATTTCTTCACCTTTGTGTTTCCTGCTCTCTTCGTCTATCTCTTTCTCTTTCTGTCTCTGGTCTTCTGTCTGTTCTCTCTTGTCTCTCTCTTCTCTCTTTTCTTATCTCTCTCTCTGTAATTCTCTGTCCTGTGTGTGTCTCTCTCTCTTTCTCTCCTGTCTGTCTCTCGCTTTCTCTCTCTCCTCTCTCCCTCGCCTTCCTATTCTCTCTCTCCATCTCGTCTCTCTTCTCTTCTCTTCTCTATTCCTCTTCTTCCCTTACTCTCATCTCTTCTTCTCTGAGTTCTCTGTCCTGTGTGTACCCTCTCTTCTTTTCTCTTCCGTCTCTGTCTTCTGTTCTGTCTGTCTGTCTTTTCTCTCCTTCTTTTATCTTCTCTCTTCGTCTCTCTCTTCTCTTTTTTTTCTCCCTCCCCCTTCTCCATTCTTCTCTCTCTTTCTCTGTCTGTCTCTCTCTCTTCTTCTCTCTGTTTCTCTCTCCTGTCTCTGTCCTCTCTCTCTGTCTTCTCGCCTCTCCTTCCTTCCTCTCTTCTATTCTTCTTTCTTTTGTTCTCTCTGTAATCTCATTTTCTCTCTCTCTCTCTCTCCCTCCCTTACCTCTCTCTCTGCATCATCTCTTCTTCTCTTGTTTTTCTCCCTCCCTCTTTCTCTCTCTCTCTCTCTCTTTCTATTACGATCATATCCCTCTTCATTACTCTCTCTCTCTCCTCCTCTCTCTGTTTCTCCTCCCTCCCTTCCTTCTCTCTCTGCTCTCTCTCTCTCCTCTCTCTCTCTTCTGCTCTCCTCTCTCTCTCTCTTCCTCTCTTCTCTCTCGATTCATCTTCTTCTCCCTTTTTTCTCTCTCTCCCTCTTTTCTCTCTCTCTCTCTCCCCCTTCTCTCTGTTTTCTCCTCTCCTTCCCTCTCTCTGTCTCTCTCTCTCCTCTTCTCTCTTCTTCTCGTTTACTCTCTCTCTCGATCTTCTCTTTCTTTCTTTCTATCTACTTCGTTTTCTATGGCTCTCTCTCTCTCCTCTCTCTTCTCTGTGTGTGTGTGTTGTTGTGTCTCTTTCTTCTCTCTTCTCTTCTTTTCTTTCTAATTGACTCGGTCATAAATTTGTCTTTAGAGTTGACTTGTATGTTTTGGCTTATCAGATTGGCTTGGGGTTGTTTGTTTTATATCGGTGAGTGTAATAGGAGATCGGGAGAAAATGGAGAATGATTTATTCTCTCTTTCTCTCTCCCTCCCCTTCTCCATCTCCCTCTCCTGCCTCTCCATTTCTTCATACCTCTCTCTCTCTCCTTCCTCCCTCTCCGTCTTCCTCACTCCATCCCCTTCCCTCCTCCTCTCTCTCTCCCTCCCTCCCTCTCTCCCCCTCCTTCTCTCCTGCTCCCTCCTCGTCCCTTCCCTTCCCTTCTTCCTCTCACCTCCTCACCTTCTCCGTCTTCCGTTTCCTTCCCTCCCTTCTCCGTCTCCCCCTCCCCCTTCTCCGTCTTCACCCCTCTCCCGCTCTCTTTTCTCCTTCGCCCCTCTCCACTCTTTCTCCCTCGCCCCCTTTCATTTCCTCCTTCCTCTCCCCTCTACCTCTTCTCCTTCTCCTTCGCCCTCTCTCACTCTCTCTTAAAACCATTGTGTGTCACACCTGTTTATTCCCAGAAACCTCTCCATGGGATGACACATAATGACGCAACAGCCACTTGAGCCAAGACAATCATTTCCTAATATTACAAGAATCTTGATATTCCCAGCTCGGAGATATAACCCAAAGCTTTCACACTTTCAATTAAGAAACTGGTCCTTCCATACTATGTGTACGTACAGCATGAATGATCAATTGCGTCAAGTTTTTATCTAACACACACACACGCATACATACACATACACGCACACACATACACACATACATAACGCGGTGCAACATACAATTTACACACAATACACACACACACACACACACACACACATACACATACATACACATACATACACGCGTGCAACATCACACACACACCCACACACACACAAACACACAAACACCATACACAAACACACGACACACTTCACACACACACACACACACGGACACACACACACATACATACATCGCGTGCTAGCACACACACATACACAAAATACACATACACAAACAACACCACACAAACACACACACACACACACACACAACACACACACTTACACACACACACACGCACATACACAAATGATTAATTCCTAAACTATTATAACGAAACGAAGCGGCGAAACGATTACGATTGTAGAAACGACCAACAGTCTGTTCCCAACGGCCAATTACAAGGCCTTTAACTACCATTCCTGCGGCTAGAATGACCTTAACTACCATCTCAAACGTCAGGCTTAACAAGGTCTTTAGGCCTACAACAGATTGTAATCAGAGAACACGTGGTCTGGGGGCGAAGGAAGGGGGAGGAGCTAAGGGAAAGGGGAGGGGGAAAGGGGGAGGAGCTAAGGGAAAGGGGGAGGAGCTAAGGGAAAGGGGGGAGGGCTAAGGGAAAGGGGGAGGAGCTAAGGGAGAAGAGGGGAGGGTAAGCTAAAGGGAAAGGGGGGAGGAGCTAAGGGAAAGGGGAAGGAGCTAAGGGAGAAGAGTGGGAGGAGCTAAGGGAAAGGGGGGAGGAAGCTAAGGGGGGGAGGAGCTAAGGGAAAGGGGGAGGAGCTAAGGGAGAAGAGTGGGAGGAGCTTATGGTGACACGGGTGGGGAGGTAGGGGAGGGAGGGGAGGTAACACCTTCCCTCATCAGCCAATGAGACGTCTACTTAGGGAAGAAAGTGGGCGGGGCGATATGATCATCAGCCAATGAACAGCTTAGGCAGATAAGGTGTAGCTCGTTAGCTTAGGGATTACCTTTAATTAGCAGGTATTACGGAGAGGTGTTGATAACGAGGAATCCAAACGAGATTTTAGGAATACGAGACTTAAAGGTGAGGTTCCAACTAGGATTCCAAGTCTTAAAGGCGGGGCTTGAGCTTAAAGTTTTTAATTATTGTTATTATCAGTTATTACGAAGGAAATTTCTTCAAGAACTCGTCATAAACTCGAGACATTTCCTGTTATGGAGATAATGTGTGTAATGTCTATTTTCGTTCATAACATCACAATATTATTCTTTGCGCTGCTACTTTCATCACACATGGTACCATAAGACTTGATAAAATAAGACACTTTCATCACACTTGGTACCATAAAAATCTCACTCCATCATACCTGGTACCACAAGACTCACTTTCATCACATTTGGAACAACAAGACTCACTTTCATCACACTTGGTACTATTAGACTCAACTTCATCACACTTGGTACCACAAGACTCACTTTCATCACACTCACAAGACTCACTTTCCATCACACTTGGTACCTCATCATTGACCATCCACACTTTCATCACACTTGGTATCCATAAGACTCACTTTTCATCACACTTGGTACCACAAGACTCACTTCCATCACACTTGGTACACAAGACTCACTTTCATCACACACTTTGGTGCCATAAGACTCACTTTCAATCACACTTGATACCAGGAAGACTCACTTTCATCACACTTGGTACTACAAGACCTCATTTCATCACACTTGGTGCCATAAGACTCACTTTCATCAGCACTTGGTACCACAAGACTCACTTCCATCACAACTTGGTGCACAAGACTCAACTTTCAATCACACTTGGTAGCCATAAGACTCACTTTCATCACACTTAGGTACATCAAGACATCACTCACTTTCATCAACTTGGTACCAGAGATCAACAGCACTCTTTCAATCACACTTGGTACCACAAGACTTCACTTTCATCACACACTTGGACCACAAGACTCACTTTCATGGACACACTTGGTGCCCATAAGGACTCACTTTCATCACACTAATACCGAACAAGACCGGTCACTTCCATCACACTTGGTGCCACAAGAGACTCACTTTTCATCACACTGGTGTGGGCCATCACACTTGGTGCCTCACTCACTTTCATCACACTTGTGCATACTTCACTTTCACACACTTGTACCACAAGACTCACTTCCATCAACTTGGTACCACAAGAACTCACTTTCATCACAACTTGGACCATAGCCACATAGACTCACTTTTCATCCAACTGGTACCATAAGACGGCACACTATACCACAAGACTCATTTCATCCTGGTATCACATCTTGGTACCATTAAAACCTGGTCATCCTTTTATCTAGAATCTACTATCAGCATTCTTATCCCTTTCACCTCCCTTTCACCACAAACTCATCAACACACTCGTCATGGAGTCATCACAATTTTAACCCTATACTAAAACGGCAATCACGATTATTTCATCACATTTTCAAGCCACTATCACCATCAGATCATCACGCAACAGAAACACCTATTACCATTAACTACCATCTTCCCCTCATAAGCACCAAACATCATCACATAACTAGCACAACAAGCCAACCACGACCTCCGCTGGGTCGTCTTCACCACAAGCTCATCACCACACTATATTCCTGTTCTTTATCATCACTATTTTAAGTTCATTTCAGATGTTTTTGGATAAACTAGACAATCACTAATTGGCAGTTTGATTGGTCTATTATTGTAAATATTCCCCTTCAGGTTTTTGTTTTCTTTTTAGTCATGGAAGTCGAAAAATTTGTGTGTGTGTGTGATGTGTGTGTGGTGTGTGCTGTGTGTTTTTGTGTGTGTGTGTGTGGTGTGGTGTGTAGTGTGTGTGAAACAGAAGAGAAAGGAAGACAGAAGAGAGAGAGAGAGGCGAGGGGAGAGGGAGAGAAGAGAGAGGGGGAGGGAAAGAGAGAGAGAGAGAGAAAGAGAGAGAGAGAGAGAGAGAGAGAGAGAGAGAGAGGAGAAGAGAAGAGAGAGAAGGAGAGAGAGATGAGAAGAGAGAGAGAGAGAGAGAGCTGAGAGAGAGAGAGAGAGAAGAGAAAGAGAGAGAGGAGAGCAAGGAAGAGAAGAGAGACTGACCCTGAGACTGCGACTCTGTGAGTGTACGACTATCACTGTAAACTTTACCATGACACACTCACTCTCTCTTTTCTCTTTCTCTCTCTCTCTTCTCTCTCTCTCTCTCTCTCTCTTCTCTCTCTCTCTCCTCTCTCTCTCTCTCTCTCTCTCTCTCTCTCTTTCTGTCTGGTTCTCTCTCTCTCTGTTCTCTGTCTCATCTGTCTCCTCTGTTCTGTCTCTGTCTCTGTCTCGTCTCGTCTGTCTCTCTTCTTCTTTCTCCTTCTCTCTCTCTCTCTCTACTCTTCTCTCTCTCTCTCCACTTCTGTGTGTGTGTGTGTCTAATGTGTTTGTACTCGCTTTGTTGCTTTTCTTCCTTCATTTCTTCCTTTCTTCCTTCCTTCTCCTTTCTCCTCCTGCCTTCGGGAATGATGTTATCTCAGTTTTCTCCCTTTGTTTTTTCTTTTTTTTCTTTTTTCTTCTTTCTCTCTTTCTTTGGGTTTCTGCGCTATTCAATTCTTTTTGCGGAAATGGAATCGATCATAATTGTACTTTTCTCTTCCATGGCCATTTTTTTCGCTTTCTCTTGTCTCCACCTTCTCTTTTTTTCTCTCTTCTTCTCTATTTTATCTGTAAGCGGTCTTTTTCTTTCGTTTTTGTACGCGCTAGTGGTTTGGGTTTATTGTATTTTTTCCTTTTTTTTCTTTTTTCTTCTTGTATTTTCTCTTCTGGCTTCTTCTCTTTTCTCGTTTTTCCTCCTTTTTCCTTTTCTCCTTCTCTTCCTTTTCCCTCCTTTTTTCCCCACCTTCCCCTTTCCCCTTCCCTCTTCTCCTCCCCTCCTCCTCTTTCTCATTTCCCCCTTCCTTCCGCTTCTCCTCTTCCCCTTCCTTCTCCCCTCCTCTTCCACTGCCTCCTCCCCCCCCTTTCCTCCTCTCCCTCCCCTCCCCCTCCTCTCTCCTCCCTCTCTCTCCCCCTCCTTCCCTCCCCTTCTCTCCTTATTTCCCCTCCTTCCTCCTATACCTCCCCACTCCCTCCCCCATCCCCATCCTTCCTTTTGCATCAATCAGGCACAGGATACCCCCTTTTAAAGCTGTCAGTTTTATCATCATTTTTTTTTTCACGTACACATGGCTCTTTATAGGTAACAGCTTCTCTCGGACTGATAAGGAGATATGGTATTAGTAAAATGATTTATTTTTATCATCTTGTCGTTACATGTTGGGTGATATTATCATCAGGTTTTAATTATTTTTTGTGATCATTATTGTTATTATTTCATTTATTGTACATCGTTAAATATTTTTGTCAATTATTATACTCACCAATTATTAGTCATTATTGTATCATTTTTTATTATCATCATTATTTACAGTTGTTATATTAACACTATTATATTATTTCTTATTATTATCATATCTATTATCAATTAATATCATCATTGACTACTATCATTACATCATCACATTATTATCGTAAATATTACTATCGCTTTATCGTCATTATTTTATATTATCATTAACATTATTACCATTATCAAAATTTTTCATCATACATTCCATTAGATTAGCATATCCTCCTCCTACCTCTTCTCCTCCTCCTCTCTTTCTTCTTCTCTCTCTCCTCCTCTCCTTCCTCCTTTCTTCTTCTCCTCCATCTCCTCCTCCTCCTCCTCCTACTCTCTCCTCCTCTCCTCCCTCCTCCTCCTGCGTCCTCTCCTCCTTCTCCAATCCTCCTCCTCCTCCTCTCTCCTCCTCCCTCCTCTCTCTTCCTCCTCCTCCTCCTCTCCTCCTCTCTCCTCCTCCTCCTCTCCTCTCCCTCCTCTTCCCTTCTCTCCTTTGCCATCTAACACTGCTGAGAACCATCATAAAAAAGATATCTACCTGTTTTTGGGCCCTCCTGTCATGACTTCGTTAATTAATATCTAACGATTTTGCGCATCGAAGTACAAAAAAAATATCCTTAGAAGATTCTTATCAAGAGAGAAGAGAGAGAGAAGAGAGAGGAAAGGCGCCAGGAGAGAGAGAGAGAGAGAGAGAGAGAGAGAGAGAGAGAGAGAGAGAGAGAGAGAGAGAGAGAGAAAGAGAGAGAGAGAAGAGAGAGAGAGAGAGAGAGAAAGAGAAAGAGAGAGAAGGGAGGGAGGGAAGAGAAGAGAGAGAGAGAGAGAGAGAGAAGTAGAGAGAGAGAGAAGAGAGAGAGAGAGAGAGAGAGAGAGAAGGAGAGAAAAGAGAAGAAGAGATGGGGGAGAGGAAGAAGAGAGAGAGAGAGAAGAGAGAGACGTAGAGAGAGAGAGAGAGAGAGGAGAGAGAGAGAGAGAGAGCTGGGGGGGGGGGGGAGGTGTGTGTGTGTGTGTGTGTGTGTTGTGTGTGTGTCTTTGTTTGTTTGTTTGAATAAAGAATGTAGAAATGATTAATAAAAAAACTGTTACAGATACAAACACCCTGAGGTAACTAACGAAAAAAGAAAACCTTGATAATATAACAAATTATTATCAGCGCAGTAGTAAAGAAAATAATAAAGATAAAAAGCGAAGGATAATAAAAAGAAAGATAAACAAACTGAAAGAAGAGAAAAATGATAAAAAACAAAAATGTAGCGAGGTAAAAAAATGAGAGAGGGAGAGAGAGAGAAAGAGAGAGAGAAGAGAAGAGAGAGAGAGAGAGAGAGAGAGAGAGAATTCTCTTCCGATCTGCTCTCTTCTCTCTTCTCTCCTTCTCTCTCTCTTCTGCTCTCTCTCCTCTTCATTTTTTTAGCGCTCGCTACATTTTTTGTTTTTTATCATTTTTCTCGTGTCTTTCAGTTTTTCGAAAAAATATCTTCTTTTTATCATCTCTTTTCGCTTTTTTATTCTGTTATTATTCTTTACTTATCTGGTTGATAATAATTTGTTATATTTCATAGGTTTTATTTTTCGTTAGTTTACCTCAGGTGTTTGTATCTGTAAAAGTTTTTTATGTATATTTTCTAACTTTCTTTATTCAAAAACAAACAAAGAGCCAGACACACACAGAAGCACCAACACACACAACACACACACTACCTTCCTCCCCCCCCACTCTTGCTCTCGTCTCTCCTCTTCTCTCTCTTCTCTCTCTCTCTCTCTCTCTTCTCTCTCTCTCTCTCTCTCTCCCATTCTCCCCATTCTCTCGCTCTCTCTCTCTCTTCTCTCTCTCCCTCCTTCTCTCTCTCTCTCTCTTCCTCTCTCTCTCTCTCTCT